>CAKNXH010059730.1:91790-144737 GCA_932178445.1 Andricus quercusramuli | reverse complement strand
ATATATATATATATATATTACTTCTAGTTAATATCATTCTCTACATTTCAGAGTGAATAATGTCAGTTATATCAAGAACTGTTTTATTTGTTCAATATAAACTTTATGAAACTGACCCATTTTACACAGCTGTAATATATATCTTGTTTCCCTTATACATTTCCTATATTTATTACTTCTTTCTAAATATTATATCACTTTAGTTTAATCACTCATTCATAAATACACATTTTTTTTAGGTGTCCCAACCAAGGACCGACGTGTCCCAACCAAAGACCGAGTTCCCTTGGTTGGGACGTTTTCATCGATTTAAACAAATCATTCTCAAATCAACAATTTGTTTTCATATTTCATGTTATCTGTTTCAAAGTTATAGTTAAGCATCACTCTTATTTATAAGCGTACAAAATTAATTATATTCATATATTTATTATTCTTATGAGCAAAAAACAAAAAACGTCCCAACCAAGGGCACTCTCCCTCACTAAGTGAGGCAAAAAAGGTGTCTCTGGCAAAATCAGTCTATAGGCCACAATTATTTCAATCCAGTTTCAATTCTTTTTTTCTAAATCGAAGCTACTAAAATTCTCCGGAGGTCGGTCGAGGCCGATTTGAAAATAAGTTTTCTTATTTTTTTATTTAATAACGAAAATAGAAAATAAATTGTTTTTTTTTAGGAGAGTACTTGTTTTTGAAAAATACTTGGATTCAACCCAAAATATCTAGAATCAATGAAGCAACTATCTAGAAAAGTTGTCTGATAGCTTAGAAATGGTTGAAAAATGTATTGAATATGTTATAAACAAATAGGTGAGTGAAAATGGATTCATGTGGATTGGCAGTGATTCTTGAATTGATTTTCACGAAATTTGAACAATTTGCAGACAAAAACCGTTTTTTAATTCAATTCATGAAATATAATGAATAAATTGTTATTTTATAAACAAATTTGATGAACAATTTATTCATAGCAGGTGGTTATGTTGAAATAAATCAAGTTTTTTCTATAAACTTTCAGGGAGCTTATATGGCAATCAACAATTTATATTCTCCACAAGAATTGTTTAAACAAATTTGTATCATTTCATGCATTATTCTAGAAGAAAAATGCGTTTCTTGAGTACATTAGTAGACTGCTATTCAGTAATGACTGCGTACTATCGGTCGATAAAAATTGATAATTTTTTTATCAAAGTTAATTAACAAATGCATGTTTCGGCTATTTATAAAGGTAAAAACTCCGTTTCGCAACGTAAGCAACTGTTGACGGTTACGTTAATTTTAAATTCCCTCAAGAAACACGGAATTTTTCGTTTACAAATATATGAAAAATCAAAAATTTGTCTATAAAGTGAATAATGAAAATGACAAAAGTGGATCATTATCGAGGTTTCTAAAATAAGTTTAAAAATTAGTTATTAACAATTGGTTACGATGAAAAACCAAGTCTTACTTTTAGAAATAGCCGAAAAATGTATTTGTTAATTAATTTTTTGTTTTAAATTTTCAATTGTTATCGACCAATAGCACAGAGCCATTACTGAATAAGAGTCTGCTAACACTCTGAGGAAAAGCATTTTTTTCTTCAAAAATGCATAAAATGAAAAAAATTCGTTTAAACAATAATTGTTAACAATTAAAATTGTTGATTGTCATATAAGCTCCCTAAAAGTTAAGCAAATAGTTAATTACACATCACTGCGTTGAAAAAAACAAGGTTTTATCTCTAAAAATAGCCAGACCGTACATTTGTTATTTAAATTTGTTTGAAAAATCATCAGCTGTAATTGTTCGAATCAAACTGATAATTTTGTGACATCTTTGTATAATTTTTGGCCGATTCAATAGAAAAAAATTTGATTCATTTTAACATAACTACCTGCTATGGATAATTGCTTATAAAATTTGTTTATAAAATAACAATTTATCCATTATATTTCATGAATTGAATTAAAAAATGGCTTTTGTCTACAAATTGTTCAAATTTCGGGAAAATAAATTCACAAATCACTGCCAATCCCCATGAATCCATTTTCACTCACCTATTTGCTTATAATAAATTCAATACATTTTTGAACAATATCCAAGCTATTGCATAACTTTTCTGAGCAGTTTTTTTAATAGATTCTAGGTATTTTGGATTGAATCCAAGTATTTTTCAAAAACCTGTACTCTTCTAAAAAAAAACACATTTTTTTCCATTTTTGTTATTAAATAAAATTAAAATAAAACTTTCTTTTCATCGGCCACGACCGATCTGTGGAGAATTGTATTAGCTTTGATCTAGAAACAAAATTAAAATTAGATAAAAATCATGGCCTGTAGACTGATTTGTCTAGACACCTTTTTGGTCCCACTGTGCCACAGTGCACTTTAAGGGTTAAAAAAGAAAATAACCAATCATGGATTTTAATCCACTTTTAAATCGAACAGCACCATCATTTCTACAGAGGCATTATTTACAATGAAATAAATAGTTTAAACAAATGAAACGCATTTCCGAAATTCGGCACTCGTGTCCTAATGTCCTGGGGCCCTTCAATTTTTATTTGGAAAAGGGAAGTTTCGGAAAGATATCTGTAATTTTCCAAAAGAGTTTCAATTCTGAGTTATACCTGCATTTAAAAAAGAAGTATAATGAAGTATAATTCAGACTGGGAACTTTAAATTTTCGACAAAGAAAATAATATTTTGTCTTGGAACTGGTAATTTTTCAAAAGAATTAGAATTCTGAGCTGGGACACAAAAATTGAAAAAAATATATACTTCCCAGAGCTTTTCATAAAATAGTTTCAGTGTAAATACTTAAATTGTGCAAAGTATTTATTGTTTGGTTCAAATATCGTTAGTGATATTAATATATTGCATTTCCATAAATTGAACAGATTTGCTTTTTTAGCTTGAAAGTTTGTTGAATGTGGAATGTTAAGACCTATTTGAAATTATTTTTTGATACCAAGTGAAATCATTTGAAATTTAAATGACGACATATTTCACTAACCAAACCGTTGCAATTATTTACTTTGAACTTGAGTTTGATTCTTTGGCCGGGTCGCAATTTAAAAGTGACAAACAATACGTGTTAATAATGCTATGTTAATACCTACGTAGTTACAATAGAATTCATAAACTGTGCGCCCGTCATTATCGACTGCATAATTCTCTTAACTCTATATGTTCCATAATACTGCATAACGCCTGCTCGCTGTGTTATTAATTTGTCAGTTCATTTACAATCTGTCCTAGCGTTTTAATCTTTTGTAGTTGCCCCTGTTAAATATGTAAAATTAATTATGTATTCAAAGAAGTGAAATCTTTATAGAAAAAAGAACAAATGAAAAAAAAAACTGTTCCGCCTTCATTTTTGTATGCAATTTTTTTGTATTTAATAAAAAGCTGACATTACGCGAATGTCAAAATGACAAGAAAAAAATTCAGTAAATCGAATTTGACATTTCCCCACTAAAACCTGAACGATGTCCGGGTGGTAAAAACGACGAGTAAAAAGCTCCGTAACTCATGTACTCTCATGAAATATCCCAAAAAATTGCTTGAACATTTTTTTTTGCATATAGAAAATGTTTTAGAGTAATTGCTAAAACATCAACGATGTGCTTCAAAGTGCAGTTAAATCAAAGTGCACAGAACAAATAATATTTGATTGCCATTCTGCATCCTGCATATCAATTTAAAAATTCTCTCTCCACTTTAAATTTACAAAATACCTGGGAATCGGGAAAGTCGGAAAATAGTGATCAAGAATATTTTAAATTTTCCGTTAAATAGTATTTTCAACAATTTGGGTTCAATTTATTTTATGAAGGTTGAACTATTAAAAGAGTTGATGCAAAAAATAGAGAAAGCACAAATAAATGATTCATTTACTTATTTAACGTAGGATTTCGACAAAAAAGGATTTCATGGAATTCCAGAGAACTTCCATAGATTCTAAGCAATTTCGTCAGACTTCATAATAATTTCACGGAATTTTAGAAATGTCTGAACATACAAATTTCGAGGGACTTTCACGGAGTCAAGACTTTTGAAAGGATTCTAAGGGTTTTCTAAATATTTTACATAATTTTAGAAATTTTCATGGGTTTTCATGCGATTTAAAAATATTTCCACAGATTCTAAGGAATTTCGGAACATTTCGAGGAAGTTTAGAGTATTTAAAATGTTTCCAGACTTTTTACGAGATTGCAAAGAATTTTGTAGGATTTCCAAGAAAATGATGATATTTCTAGTCAACTTTGAAAAATAAATTATATTTGATTGAAAAGGATGCCTAGCGACTCCAAAAATGTCAAGGGATTTTAAGGTATTTCACGCAATTTGACAATATTGAAGGATTTCAAGGATTGATAGGAATTAAAACGTCTTTTTTTAAAGAACTTCAATGAATAATTTAAATTTAATTTTAATTCCAGAGAATTTTCATGTGTTTTCAGCCATTTCGCTGGATTTCATAAAAATTTCACGGCTGTTTAAAAAATTCCAAACGTATTATGTTTCAACGGATTTCAAAAGATTTCAACAAATTTCGAAGGACTTTCACGGATTTTAGGGGATTTAAAAGGATTTTATGGAATTTTCAAATATTTTTTCACTAAGTTTGAAAGATCATCGGTTTTCAAAAGATTAAAAATATTTCCGCGGATTTCAAGGAAATGCGAAATATTCCGAGAAATTTTAGGGAAATTCAACATTTTTTGAAGATGTCAAGGTATTCTGAAGAATTTTGTAGGATTCCTCAAGATTGCAACGGATTTTTAGTGAACTTTGGAAAATAAATTGAATTAAATTTCAAGAAATTCCTAACGATTCGAAAGATTTCGAAAGATTTTGAGGTATTAATTATATATTATTATATGTTATTATAGAAATTTTACAAAGACTCAAGAATTTTATTAAATTTTGAAGGATTTAAAAGATTGCTATGGATTTAAATATTTTCTCTTAGATAAAATCAATGAATAAGTTTAATTTAAATTAAATTTGAGGGCTTTCAAATGATTTATAATTTTTTAAATGGATTTCCACATTTTCCAAAGATTTCAATGTGGTCTTAAATCTAAGGGCTGCCAAAGAATGTCAAGCGATCTGGACAATATTAACGGATTTCAAAGAATTTTGTAGGATTTCCCAAGATTTCAAGGGATTACAAGGTATTTCATAGAATAACACAAAGATTTCAAGGAGTTCTAGGAATTTAAGCGTTCTTTTTTTTAAAGAACTTCACTGAATATCTTTGATTTGAATTATATTTAAAGACTTTTAAATGATTTATACTTTTTGAAATTAATTTCTACGTTTTCCAAGGATTGAAAGGATTCTGAAAGATTTTAGAGGATTTCTAGAGATCTACAAAATGTCAAGGGATTCCAAAGAATTTTGTAGGATTTCCAAAGATTTTAAACACAGAAAGAACTGAGGGATCTGTAATGTTGCGGCTCAAGTGAAACTTGGGATCATTTAGAACTTAGGCTCTAAAGGAACTCTTATTAAGGGTTCCTTTTTAGTTCGTTCATATACGATATTATATTTTTTAAAAACGTTTTTATTCTTTTCTAAAACAAATTAAATTGAATGATAGAAATACCTAGCTTCTTGAAAAAATTAAGTATTAACCTAATGTTTCAATGTATATTATGTCATTTTAAATAGTCCCGCGCTTCTTGTGCATGTACAGTGAAAGCAGCCTCCTGTGTATCGCTCCGGGTTGAAAATCGGGTTACAAAACTGAACTCCGAGAGCCCGAAGATCCCGAATATGAAAAAATTCACTTTTTCGTCGTTCCAAAAGACCCAGCTATTATAGCTTTATGGCAAAAAGCTTTAATTCAGAAAAATTTCATCGTGAAAGCTGGCCAGTTCATTTGCAGTAAACATTTTTTAAAGGAAGACATTCTCTACGAGAAAATCCTAAAAGGTCCCGATGGCACTATTTCGGGAAAGGTCAGTAATTACATATCTACTAAAAAATCTAAATGACAATTCAAAGATAAAATAAAAGTAAATTCTTTTTTATTCAATAAACTATTCATTAATTTTTATAATTATATTTTATATATTTGAAATATTTCATAATATTTGTAAAATTATTGAAACCTTTGTGAAATCCTTGGGAAATCATTGAAATCTTTGTGTACTCTTCGAAATCTATCTGAAAATTTTGTGAAATAACTGAAATCTTTTAAATATATCCGAAATCTTTGCGAAATATTTGAAATCTTTGAAATCCTCAAAAAATCATTGGAATCTTTGCGAAATATTTGAAATATATTTGAAATATCTGATAATATTGGTAAAATTATTGACATTATTGACATTTGTTCGGGAAATCATTTAAATCTTTGTGCACTCTTTGAAATCTATCTGAATTTTGTATGAAATATTTTTAATCTATCCGAAATATTTGCGAAATATTTGAAATCTTTGAACTCCTTAGAAAATCATTGAAATCTTTGGAAATCTTTGCGAAATTTTTGAAATATATTTGAAATATCTGATAATATTGCAGAAAAAGAATATTGGCGAAATTAGCTAAAATCTTATTTTAAATCGCAATTTATTATAAGACTTCGAAAAATAATTCTCAATTAATTTGAGTGTTGCCAAAGATGAAAATATTCGTCAATGTCTTTCTTTAAGAGTGAGTATACAAATGTTAGAATATTTTAGCTTCGTTACAAAGTTTATTTGATTTCAAACATATCACATTTGAGAGTTCGTTATTTGTAATAGAAAATAATATTTCATTATGTATCTTATTATTTGTTTATAATATGTATATAGATATAATAATTATATTTATTATATAGTCGCATTATATTGTAAAATGGCAGTATAAAAAAATTAGATCTTCATTGCTATATTTAAAAGTGTTTGAATATCCGGGGTAATACAAAATAACAAAAAAAAAATAACAAAACCACAAATTAACGAAAAAAATGCCGAAAATATAACTTAACGAATTATAAAACTGAAGGAATCATAAAATAAATGAATTGTGAAATTCCCATGAATATTTCAATTCCTGAAATTTAAATTTGCCGAAAATAATTAATAATTGAGTAATTAATGATTAATTAAATTGTTTGTTTTATTTATAATTTTATAATTTATTAATTCAATTTGTATAATTCGTTGATTGTACAATCCGGCAATTTTATAATTCGGTCTCGAAGTTGGTCAATTTTGGTTTCGGATATTTTTATTTTCGGGATTTTATTTTTTGTCAATTAAGAATCTTGTTGTAATTTAAAATATTTGAAATTTCATAATCCGACACTGTATATTTTCGACAATTTTTTTCATAAATTTGTGTATTCGTTATTTAGTTTTTCATTCTTTTTTATAAGTTCCGAATATCCATGCAATTTTTTTGGTTTGAATTATTTCAATTATGCCGCTTTTTCCTACATTAAACAAAATAATAAGTAAGTAAATAAGTCTCATTCACTACCTGACTCCACACTAGCAAGGAAAAATTATTTTGAATTGTTTTTCATATTTATTTTGTAACTTTTATACTTTTTTGCTATGGTATTGGATGGTTTTGTAGAACAAAGTTGCTACCAGCGCCGCCGACGGCCGTTTTCAACTCTCATGACACATCTTTTACATTGGGCAGTACGGTGGAAGTACCCCCCTGAGTGAAAGACATCGGATTTTTAACATAACCTTAAAAACTGTCACAATTCAGGTGCGATATCTTCCTTTCAAGAATTACTAATGTCTATGATTTTAATTTCTTCATTACATTTTTCTCAGTGCAATATTATCTAATTCGAATTATAAAGCAAAATGTGCAGCATTAAATTGTGAAATCTTCTAGGTGAGTCAAGGCAGGAGTGACCAAAACGCTCTATTAGAACCATTTGAATCCATACTTTGGGTTTGTTTTTGAGATCCTTTTCAGCAAGAGTGGTTCCTTTTTGTTGCAGCTCCTTTGGAACCAAAAATTGGTTCTAATAGAAACCCCAGTTTTTCTGTGGCTTCTAGCGTTAATTTCTTCTGTACAGAATCTTCTTTTTATGCATTAATTATTGTAAAATAATCTTTTCAATCAATTTTTTTCGGTTGACTACTGTCTGTTATATTGTGCCTGGAAAAGTATCACCGAGATAAGGGCGGAAGAATAAAAAAATCTGGGGAGAGGAATTGGGGATTATCACGCGCGCGGGATGAGGATTTACCTCCGGACAATGGAACACAGCAACGGCGCTTTAAGTACTTTAGATATACCTATATAAATTAATCGTACGATTCTGGGGCGCGTGTGGAGATCTCAAGTGGGCCCGCGAGATTAGAGGGTTGGTTTTTGTTAAATTTGCACAACAATGAACGGATCAGTCCACCATGTACGAAGTAAACCCATGTGTGAAGGCTGGCGAACCGCGCTTCTCGTTTCGAGGGAGTCCCCTAATCCTGATGCTCTCCATTTTGATACATTTTTCTATCCCTTTCTACAACCGTATGCTTCTTTTCATTTTTCATTTTCCGCTTCCTGTACACAACAAAGTCTGATTTGCTCTTTGTCTCATTTGGTTAGAGTTTCTACTTGAGACCCATTTAAAATTTAGGCTGCGTAAATTCATTCAACTTCTTTTTTTTATCTCGGGGAAATATATGTGTACCTACATGGGTTTTTTCAGCTCACACCAATGTTGACATTATCATTAGACTTCAGCTATAACTACACCTGGGTCTGGCAGACCCAGTGATAAATTCAAATTTGTGAGTAACTCAAATTTTTTACAAATTGGTATCCCTTCAGAAAAGAAAAAATTATATGAACGTCGAATTGAATAGACAAATACGAGGGGTCGACCATTGTGATTTTTGGTGTACCAGGAATATATTCCCTGAAGAATATTCGGGAATATAGAGAATACATCGCTATATTTGAGAATACAAAGAAGATGAAGAATATGGAAATATGTAGGAATATGTAAGAAAATGTTGGAATATTTGGGAATATGAGACACTATTTTGCGGAATTTATTTAAATTATGTTTATTAAATTATACACACACACGCACATATATAATTATATGTAATTATATAATATGTATCTGAAAAAATACGCATCCTATGAAAAAAATATGCGTGATAAAAACTTTTTATTTTCGAGGGGGAGAAGCGAATTTGAACAAATTTACCTTACCCCACCCCCATGAGGCGGTAGTGGGGGTAACTTTGTAATTTATAATGGGAACCCCAATTTTTCATCACACATTCAGATTCTCCTTCATGAAATACGTAAGTTTTATTAGAAATTTTTTTTCGTTTCGCGACCCCCCCCCCCCCTTCCTCCTGGGGGGATACATTTTTTCAAAGTCGCTTTTCTCCCTCGGAAATAAAAAGTTTTTATTTCGGAAATTTTTTTCATAGGGTGCGTATTTTTTGAGATATTTCGATGTCTCAAGTTAAAAAAAAACACCCAGTATATATACTGAACTCACAGTTGGGGGGGGGGGGGGGGGTATGGCAAAAGTCCATGCTTGTTCACGAAAATTCAACTATTTTGTTGAATATCTTACATATATTTTTGTTTTGAAAATTCATCTATTTCTTTAAAAATTTTACCATTTTGGATGAAAAAGCAACTGTTTGGTAAACAATTAATCTGTTTCGGTTGAAAATTAACTTTTTGTTGTTAAAAATTAAATTTTTTTGTATAAAATTTTTGTTTTGGCTTAAAAATTCAGCAATTCGGTATGAAATGTAACTATTTGGTCAAAAATTTATGTCTTTTTTTGAGAATTCTTTTTTTTATAGACAAACCATTTTTCTGGTTAAAAATTAGTTTTCTAAGCTGAAGAATCAACTATTTTGTTGAAAATTTGCTTTATTAGTTGAAAATGAACTTTTTTGTCGAAAATCCAACTGGTTTGCAGGAAAATTGCCATTTCGGTTTAAAAATTCAACAATCTGGTAGAAAAAACTAAACAATTTGATTAAAAAAGTACGTATTTTGTTCAAAATTCCTCTCTTTTGATGGAAAATAAATTTTTTGTATAAAAAATGCAACTGTCTGGTTGAAAATTAATATATTTCAGTTGAGGATTCAATTATTTTGTTAAAAATTTGATTCTGTTGGTAAAATTGCGAACTGTTGTTTATTTCAAATTTAAACTTTTTTTATGAAATATCAACTATTACATGTTCAATTGGAAATTCACCTTTTTAGGTTAAAAATGAACTCTTTGGTTGCAAGTTCAACTATTTTCTTAAATATTATTTTTTTTAGTTGGAGATTCATGATTTTAGTTGGAAGCTCGTATTTCCGAATTGAAAAGTAATTTGCAAAAATGAAAATTCAATTGTTTTGTAGAAAATTCGTTTTCTTTTCATTGAAGAATAATTCTCTCAGAGGAAAATTGAACTACCATTACATTTTTTGTTGAAATTGATCATTCAGTATATAAATTCAATTATTTAGATAAAAAATTCTGAAACGAAGCAAATATAAACTGAAAATTATTCAAATAAAATTTGTACTAACATCACATCCATTGTCCACACTCTTGAGCTGAAAATTTTTAGTGGAAAATTACTCTTTGTGATTGAAAATTCAACTATTTGATTCAAAATTGATGTGTTTTGTTGAAAATTTGTCTTTTCTGGTAGTATATCAATATTTTTGGTTGAAAATTTAACTACTTGGTAAAAAATGCATGTATTCCGCTAAGAATTCATCTTTTTGGTTGAAAATTTATCTTTAAAAGTGGGATGCGTGGTATTAAATTTCAGAACAAAATCACGTAATTTATGTACTTATGACCCCTAATCAGCCATTGAGACCATTTTTCGGTATGTTGTAATTTGTTGAATTAGAGCACATATTATTCTCGCTAATTAGCGATGAAGTTAAAAAATATTTTTCAAGGTAAAGTAAAGAAATAGTGGCATTATCAACCATTCGTAAAAAATAGTATATTTAGTTTAATTTTTTCAATAGTAGCAAAATAGTATCGTCGTTAAAAAAAAGTGTTAAACAGTGTCAGTAGTGTAGTGAGCCCGATGGTTTGAAAAGAGTTCAATTATTTTCCTGGTGATATTGTTATTTAAATTTGTGCATCTCGACATGAAATTACATTGTTTCTGTGTGGCTTGACTTTCAACAACAATTTTCTTTTCTCTCTTCTCGAGGAAGCAACACGTCACTAGGCACGCACTCATTCAGACGAGCCTGTCTTTGGGAAAAGATTGTTTTTCGGCGAAGCGATATTCATTTCGCGCGTGCGGGACTCGTTATTATTCTTAAATGACGGGTGAGTAGCATACGCACCTTGGAACGATTCGCATATTCCACAGGAAATGAGAACTGGTTAGTCTCTGGCTAGATTCTTGGAAGGATGCCTTTAATGTAACGACTGAAGTATCCAATTTCGGACAGTTAAAACTTTTAGAATGTTAGATTCACTTGTAATGTTACATTCAATGATTTTGCAAGTAGTTGGCAACCACAACTGGCTTTCGAGTAGTTTAGAACTTGCGCATGTATTCATGTGTTTAATACACTCTGAATTGAAATTGCATTTACGTGAAGTGGAGAACTTGAGCGAGAGTTATGTGAATAATTAAAGATGTTCAAAACACAGTAAATCCTCAAGTATCAGAAGTGCTGCAAAATATTGACTTGATACTTGGCCCACAGGTTCCTTTCAGACCCTAGTTGAACGCACTGAAAGGATTTTTGGCACAGATCAATATAAATGAAGTTACTAATATAATTTCGACTTTTTTTTTTAATTTGTTTTCTTCAAAATATCGAAAAATATTGATTTTGGAAAAAATTTTGTCAGGAAAAGCTTCAGATCTCATTAAAACACATTTTTTTGTATGTTCACTTTTTTCATAAAATCAATATTTTTCGAGAAAAATGACAAAAATGAATTTTCAGATTTATTGTTACAAAAGCGTTTCAAAACTTGCGATATTAGTGTCCAAAAAAGTTTTAAAGAATGAACATTCATCATAAAAAAATATTTAAGACCACCTCAAGGATGCGTGGTTTTTTTGGCATTGGTAAACGGGTCGGCACGCGTGAATTTTAAATGGTCCACACCACCTCCCACCACTCATGCCGATCCCTTTTCCAACGTCATCTGAAAATTAATTTTTGTCATTTTTCTCGCAAAATATTAATTTTTAAAAAAAGTATATAAAATATAAAGTATGTAAACGTAAAAACTTGTGTGAACAATGTTTTTTTGTCGAAAACCAATATTTTTCGAGATTTTGAAAAGAACTGATTTTTAGGGAAATTCTAAAATATTAATAACTCCATTTTTATTGATCTGCGTCAAAAATACTCTAAGTGCGTTCAAGTAGGGTCTAAAAGGAACCCTTAGGCCAAGTATCAAGTCTTGAGTGACCTTTCCGGATCAACCTCAATCCATTTGATACGAGAATCTGTATCAATATAAAGAAACAAAATACATTGTTGGATCATTCTGTTGCATATCAAATTGATAGGGGAGACCGGGGCGAGATGAGCATACGGGGTCAAATGAGACACTGCATTTTCTCCTCGATTTTCTCTCAAAATATGTGATTTTTGTTGCTGTTCTTTTCAGAAATAACAGTGCTAACGATTCTTAATTTCTCGAAAGAAGAAAAACAATTAAATAGAGTAGATGAAGCAAAAATAAAAATGATTGAAATTCCGAAACCTGAATCATGTTATCCTGTGATGTCGTAGACCGAAAAGAAATAATTGAAAATAACAGATAATATTTTTAAACGAAAGTTTTTCGTGAAGCTTATTTACTGTACTTGAATGTACTAACGCATTTATACATAATTTAATTAATAACAACCGGTAATATTGAAGTTTTCATCATAATTGTGATTTGGGGCGGAATGAGCCGGGTTCGTGGGGCGAGACGAGACGCTCGTGTCTTGCTTGTCATAACCTCTTTATGGAACTGGTAGAAAAGTTTTTGAGCGCAAGATCTGAGTCGTTTCGAGTGAAATTTTCGAAAATATTTAAATATTGAATGAAGAGTTGTAGTAGTGAAAAATAATAAAAGAAAAACTGGGATTCGTGGTTAGAAGAGTCTATGGCTGCTGCTGTAAAATCTGTTGTCTAAAGGAGTTATAGTGTCAGAGCACCTGCAATTGAGTTTGTTAATCATTTTTTTATTTTGAGTTGCTTTTTCGAAACGATGTTTTTATTTATATTCACAATGACAAGTTGCAGAAGGCTTCTAAAATTTAAATATAAAATAATTTCTTTACATTTTTCAGAAAAATCCCCATTTTTATGCAAGGCAAAATTATGGTTTTCAGATTTGAATTTTAAAGAAAAAGTTTATAAATTATTTTAAAGAAATTTCAGAAATATGTTATATAAATGAAAAATTTCAAATAAATGTTCATTCAACATGAGATTATAAAAGTTATAAGATAAAAAAAAAATTTGAATTAATCAACCATTGGATGCATTTAAACCCCAATATGTGTCTTGTCTCGCCCCAGAGCATGGGGCGAGATGAGACAAGTTCACAAATTATAATTTTGATATTTTCATCGCAATTGCTATTTTTGGAACACTTCGTCTTTCATGAAATTGTTACATGGAGGTTCGCATAATGTATAGAATCACTTAGATTTTTGAAAACTACTATAGATTTCACATACTTCACTAAAAATTATAACTGTGCTCATCTTGCCCCGGCCTGCCCTGCCTTCACATTTAGCGTGCCATAATGTATAGTTCGTCTATTTGAACTTTCAAAACTTCAAGAACATTGGGTATTTATAAGTACATTTTTTAAACAAACATAAACTTCAACAAATTAAATTGTGCAACAAAATTGCACAAGGAGGCTTAAAAAGAAGTATGTTCTTTAAAAAACTGTTTTTGAAAACAAAGACTTAAGAAAACCAATTTGGCTACAAAAACCTTTTTTGTAGGCGCCCAGCGCTTAATTCGAATAATTTTTGTCATACAATGGTTCTTTAACGGATCCATCCACCTACACATGAAAATAATTATTCACTCAATCGGTTGTAAATTGTTTTTCTAGAAAGTATTTGCTTGTCCTTTGAAATTAGGTTGATTGGACTTAGCACCATTTAGCGTTCTCCGTTTCAATTTTTACTTCCATATACAAATTCTACTAAATGATTCAAATTAAATGTTATCAGTTAATTGAGAAAATATTAAAGTTTCCAATAAGGGCATACTTATTCGTCTAACTTATTATTATTTTGACACTCAATGTGATTAATGTAGAAAGGAAAAAAGCTTTTATGTTGTCTCGAAATAATTTTGTTAAAATTTAAAATTGAATAATTACAACTTTTTGATTTTGACCCATATCTATATTCTACAGTGATGATTTGACTTTTTTTCTTGAACTTGGTTCCTTAAAGAAAATGTACATACTAATTCAGTGAAAATTAATCAATTGGAGAAGGGTCAATAATTAGTTTTAAAACTAAAAAACCTGTCAGCATAAAAGATATATCAATTCTGTACTACGAACGCAACTGAAAAAATGTATATATTCTTTAATCCTATAATAGCAGTGTCAGACCAAAAAAAGTCAAAATAGGGAAGTGCTGATAGTTTCGTAACGTCCGGATATGAAACCGTAAATTTCTCAATGCTGGAGTAACAATGTGTGAAGTTTATGGGTATCCTTCAGTCTCGTAAAGGAAGTAATTTGTAGATAACAGAAGGAATCCACGAGAGTGGTGTCCCGATGCGTCAGGAATGAGGATACCTGTGGGCAGCTAAATCAAATTTAAGAGAATGACTCGTGCAGTTATTTCACGAGAGGGACAAAAGCCTTTTGAATTCTCTTGTTTCGAGGACCTTTGAGCTTGTTTGCCTGCGTTACGGTGCATGATTTCTTGAAACAGAGTGCAGGATTGTGCTTTTAAAAAGTGTTCCATTTATTCGACCACATCTGAAACAATCGGATTATGGAACCGTAACATTACCTCGCTACAAAACTTTTTATATAATTCACTTATCTGTATATTTATGAAAAGTCATTATTTGGGTCATTTCATGAGGATATTATTTCCTTTGTTCCGTTTATCTTAGCTTAAGCGTTAAAGATTCTTTTCAGAAATATAAAAAGAAGTATTCTTTAAAACTCACCAAAGATGCAAATTAACACTGATCTGATTTTTTTCTTCAATTTACGAATCTTAGTATACAATTAAATGAATAGAAATTTAACTTTGTGAATTTACTAGTTTCTATAAATCAAAGCAACCTTTCAGATGAAATGGCAGAGACTAAAGGATGATGACGAAGTCGTCACACCCATCGATAATGGCTTGATCGGTCCGTATCTCCGAAACCATAAATATAGATCAATAAATACTCGTTATTTAGACGTGGTATTATTTTTCTAAATGTGGGATAATAATGCCTGGCAGCTAATTTATCGATATTTTGCGTGTTCTGCTAATGTGATAGTTGGCAATTCGTCACCAAATAAGTATATGTAATACTAGCGATTAGACTCACAGGGATTAGGAGTATAGGTATCGTCTTAAATCACTGTGGCGGCTAAAATGGTTATGGGTTCCGATGCGGCACGAATCTACTTATTATTTTAATTGTTTTCGAGGTTAACTTCTTCTGCACACCTTAATTACAACCTTCCTATAACAGCTAAAACGATTCTACTTGCCCAAATGCCCAGTGCCCATGTGCCTTTGCAACATTCTCACCTTCGACCGTTCACTCTTCCTTTCTTCCGAAAGACCGCGACTAACTTGATTGTTTTCGACAAGACAAAGTATTTTCTCTAAAAAAAAAAAAAAAACGATCAGGACGTAAAGAGTAAATCTAGCCAATAATGGAAAATTTGATACATTTTTCTAATTTATATTCAATTGATACATCGGTGAAAATAACACGCATTCAATTTCCGCAAACAATCATAAATCTCCATACATTTTTTCCCTGTATTTGCTTCGTTACCACGAAACCTGATAAAAACAGCTTAATTCCATTAACCGATGGAATAATGAATGCAATTGGAAATATGGGTCCGATATCTGATGGCTTGTAAAGGTCACTGGTATGGAAAATCGCGAATAGGATCATTCGTAAGCAGCTGTGTATTTTTTATAGACACATTTTTCTAGGGTAAAACGTATCGTCCCTGTGTCGTCCAGCCAATTACCCATACTGCATCCCGTAAAATTGGATTACCCCCGAATAAAGAGCGGAGGAAAGGTCTTTCCTGTTCGAACTGGAAAAAAGAAGTGCAACACATGCGTCATGCCGGGGGTGCTTTTTTCTGTTTGCGTACATTCCATTGGCGCGTCATAAAAAATGTGCATTCGAACGAGAACGAGTCAATAGTAACTGTGTACACGATGGATTCAATGAATTCGGAAATTCGCTCGGTTTACCGACTCAGCATACATATGTATGCGTGACTAGGGTCTGCAAAAAGAAGAATTTTCAAATTGACAATCCATTTTGTTAATAATCAAAAGATGCATTCAATAGCTTACTAAATGTGGATTCTAGACTTTAGAATCTGTGCTTATACTGATTTAGAAATAAAAGGGTTTATTCAGAAATAATTTTCCTCAATTTAAACGTTAGTTAAATTCTCTGCGGTGGAAATTATCAAGCATTAATGTTCCAAATTATCGTTTAATGAATTTTAGATTCATATATCGCTTCTTTTCCTTAACAGAAAACTATTTTTGTTCCTGTTATTTATTATCTGTTATATAGTAGAGATTTTCAACAGAAGATTTTTTAAAGCTGACTAAAAAGGCTGCTTGTTGCACGTAGGTGTCTCCAACCTGTCAGCGTTTTTAACGAATTATTCGTTTCTACGAGAACCACCCGGTCCGTGACTGTTTTGATAATTGGTTCTAGATGGAAAAACAACCGGAAAGTGACTTGCAATATTGCAGATGGTACCTGCGGGTAGTGTTAACGAAAAACCCCTATTGATTTTGGATTGATTCTATCGCAAGGGTAGGTAGGATTTTTTTGAACTTTTTTACCTAGCGTTTCATCCGAACGCATCTAGGTTTTAAGTACCTTTATGCAAAACAATGCAAGGTATCATTAGCCATTAATCAATAATCCTTGACGTTTTAAAAGATATCTTCTAGATGAAAAGTAATGATCTGGATGTAGAAATGAGGAATTTTTTTCACAGATTTTTTATAATATGCAGATGTTTATTCTGTGATATAGTATTACTTATAGAATAGATTACTTGATATCACCTCAGCAAAGTTGTGTAACATAATTATTCGAGAATTTCACCAGCAACTTTGAGGCTAAAGAAACCTCATAAATCCTTTCTCGTTTAGGAGTGTCGTGTGACATTCAAACAAGCTCGTTTGAAGAATTATGACATCACAACAAAGGAAACTGGAAAGTATTTTAATGAGCAAAAAAGGTTTATATAAATTGAAATAACATTACTAACAAATTGACACCATACAGTGAGCAATAAAGATTAATTACAATATTTGATGTCGTTAGTAAGCATTCGTAACTTACTATTAATCATCTCTTTGGAAAAAAAGTTCCTAACACGTGTCTATTGGGCCATGAATGATATTAATTTTAAGCAGTGTCTTGCCTCTTCAAACAAATCGTTATTAAATAATCCATTATACTACTGACTTTGCTAATAGTTAACGACTGACATTTGTCAGTTGTATTCATGACATTTTTTCTCACGGGCCCCATCACCAATAAAACCAACACAATAAGGTTACGCAACGTGGCATAACCATTCATAAATAGTATTTCATAAACTATAACTATAAGGTCAGCGAAAGCTCGTTAATCCTCTCACGTTGGGAGGGTTGTGTGACATTCGGCAATCACGTTGGGTTGAGGAATCAGTTTCTCGAGGGGAAATCCTCTGGCTAAACTGTGCTCTGGTGATGTAGGTCGGGCGTCTCACTGATTCACATATTTCACGGACATTGTAGCTCTCTGAGCAGCGTTTAGTTTTATACGTCAGCGATTTCAATAAATTAACGAAGCTTTCACAAATATTCAGCTGGAGCTAAACAGTTCGTATCAATACTACATCCTAATTTATTTTTCATGATGAGGTTCACGTTATTAGGGGCCATATTTTGTGATTTAAAAACTTTTTTAAGGTGTAAAATTATTTCATATATAAATAATTTAGATTTGTTGTATTTTCTAAAGTTTTCTGTATTGAAATATAACACAAAAAATATTATTGCTTATTATCTGTACGATTTGGCGTGTTAAACTCGCGCCGAAACGAAAGGTTAAAGTAGCAATTTGCTAGTCGTACCATCTGTCAAAAGGTAATCGAGGCATAGGGCGCCCCCCGGTCAAGTTGAGAACTCGACTCCTTTGGCCCTATCTGCCTTTGGCTCTAATTGGTCAAAAATTATACGTCAGTTTCGCCCCAATCATCCCTTCTCTTTTACTCCTTGTAGATCATCTTTCATCCCTCTTCCTGTCGAGAGGGAGGAAAGGAAAAAAAAGCGCCAGACATCGACAAGATGCTTTGCTGTTTGGTTGGGAGGAAATTTTCCTATATTTTCACTGAGTCACTTACAAAAGATTATACGGCTCCGTTCCTCAAATGTTAGATTAGTATTCGTCATCCGCATCATTCGACACAGGCCATTACTCGCTTTAATTAATGCAGGGATTCCTTCATGAAATTATCAGGAATATATTTTCTAGGCTTGGTAAACTCGTCTGTTGCTAGATTTAGAGTTTCAGGATGAACAGGAGATAAATGTGATACATCACTCTTGAATCTTTGTCAAATTACGTCAGCTCTTTTTTGCTTGAGAATTGCAGAGATTTTTTAGGTAATTAATCAGGTGATCTTACCTCATATTTTATAGTCTTACGACTTGATTAATGGCTCACTTTCTGAAAATGTTGAAAATAATTAAACTGAAAAGGTATATTCTCATGGTAACATAAAAATGTCTTTCATTGCTATCCAATTTTACGGTCTTAGTTTACTCCGTCTACCAGTTTTGAACTACTGCAAGCAGTTTTTGTACTGAAGATGAATACGCCACTGATCTTGTGCATTGTGAAAGTCATTTTTGGTTTTTTGCTTTTTTATTCTTTCTTTTTTTAAAGTTAAGATCGAGATGGAGGCACGATTTTGGATGAGTAATCTAAACAAGGACAAAGAACTGGCAGGAGGTAGGATGTTGCTCGACGGGAGGTCCTGTGCTTCTCTGGCCAGGTTCATTTTCTCTCCAATATTCCGAACTCATCAACGGTTAACCGTCTTTAGTCGAAGAACCCTCATATACGTACAACTAGAATGATGCTATAATTAAGACGGCTAGCTACAAAAAATTCTGATAATTGTTTGTTTTATTCATCCAGAGCGAACTAAGTAGGTTAAGTCTGCAGTGTACTTAGAATGCTAATTGCTATAATGATCATGGTTAATAATTAAAGAGATTTGTACTTCTTGCTCCTTGAATATTCAAGAGATCACTGCAATACCCTCTGCGAATTCACAGACAATAATTAATTTGAAATTCATTACTAATCGAATTACCAACAATATAAATTCAACAATAGCTTCTGCATTTAATCCTTAATATTTCCTAATAGATAAGAACGTCGCGAGTGCTAAAATTGAGATTTTCATTCCCTCTTGAATATTTTAACTCACATTCTTGGCATTTATAAACTCTCTTAAAGCTCTGTCCAAGTTATTTAATGAGGAATTCGGCGTGAAATGCTTTAGCTTTAATAACGAATCTTTAAAACGCGTCTAGAGACTACCGTCTTCTCGACATTGTGTACATTCTTTTCTTACACCTTGATCCGACATCTGCTTTTATTCGAGACAGATTGCCTTGGAAAATATGATCGACGATATTTCGATAAGATATACACCTGGATTATAAATGATGTATGTGAAGATATAGTTAGATCGTCCTTATTTCCTTCTTTTTGTTAACATATTGCATTGCAAATATGTATTTGAAATAATCAAATAGTTTTGTGCTTTTGATAAAAAATGACATTTCCGTTGATGGAAAATTCAGTCATTCTTTCTGAATTTTTCGCAATTAGCTTTCAATTAATTTCAATTCCTTCTCTTCTTCTCCATGATTTATTCAAAGCCGAGGTGTAAATCTGTGAACAGAGTTAGCTACCGGATTACCATCGAATTTTGATAAATAATGAGAGAGGTTCTTATAGTGATTCAGAACGATAATCCTTTCAATTATTCGTCGGTTTTCTGGCTTTCAAGAATAATCCCCTTGTTACTTCATCAAGTTACTCCAGTACGTCTTATAACTTAAATAACAGCATCTCATTAAATAATCAAACTTAAACAATTTAAAAACTTTCAAAAGCAAATATATTCTACACTCCTAAACAGAAAAAATTAATACGATAGTTAGTTCTCTGCAGCCTAAACTTCGATGAAACACGTGCCATAAGAGAATTAAAAGGAAGTGGTTAATTCGAATAATGGAATTCCGTCGAATGATGACTGTCGGATGGGCGACCATGAAGAAGCATGAATGTCAACATGACGATGTTGTACCTTTTTGTCAGTTTTTGTTTTGCTTTCGTTTTTTTCTTCTTTGATGATGTCATGATTTAGCGAAGTTTATGCCCATCGACGAGAAATTACACTGAACGGCAACGATTTCCATGCCTGTTAGCTTAAAATCGCAATTTTGTTATACAGAAGTATTATCTGGTAATAAATTTTCAGATATCATCGTTCTTATTGCATGTAAGGCGAATATTAGCGAATATTAGCACTTACATAATTATAAATATATCTAGGAGCGATATACACGTACAATGGTGATATAAAAACTTAATATACGCAAATGAATTTTGCAAACAAAAAATAAATCTGGTTAAAACATGGATAAGAAGAAAATTGGTCAGAAGAAAATCACTTTGAATCTTTACTATTGCATCCAATTTTGCAAACTGTTATATAAATTCAAGCATTTGCTACCGCGAATAGGCTCATTCCATCATGGGATTTACAACCAACAACGTGCTTCGAAACGTGTGGTAAGCCGTTCGCGGTTCGCCACGTAGTTATAACGCAATTCGATTACCAAGGATGTAAAAGAGATTCACTTTATTTAAAATTACTTTTTTTTTTAAACACACAACAATATCAATAATTACTAGAACTATTATTAAAAACGGTCAGCTTTGAGAAAGTAGTTCAAATTTCTGAGGCTTAAAATTATCATAATTATTTTGCAATTCTATAAACGTGAGAGATATCTAGGAATAATAAAGCGTAAACACAATTATGAATAGAATTATGGAAATAGTTCTAATTATAATTGGTCTTTCTCAGTGCAAATTACAATAGAATATGCGATGGTATACCTAAAATCAACATGTCAGGAACAAGCTTATGAGCAAAAGCTATTATGTGAATGTTATACAAGAATGTACCATGCTCTTCTGTTAATTGATATGGATTAATTAATGCCCGACAAGGCTTCCTCTGCAGGTATCATATTTTCGAGAGATTAAACCACCTCTGTTTATCCGTTCAGCATTTTGCATATACATAGTTCCATTATTTGATATTATGTTCATACTGAGCTTATGGTGCTAACAAAATATACCTAAGCTAAAAACAATCAGAAAGTTCATTTGATTTTATTTGTCGATTCCAAAATTGAGATTAATTATAGTCACAGATTATCACAAAAAGTTTCAATCCCCTAGGGTAACATCACAAATACCCCCCCCCCCCCAGTTTTTAGTCAAAATTTTTTTAAATTTCATTTGATACATGCCTAAAGTGCTAGCTGTTGAAATACGGGAAATAGGGAAATTTGAAACGCAAATAGAGAAATAATAGGGAAATAAATTGTTTTAAAAACAATAAATGTGAATCGAAAGGATTTCTTTTTATTTGATCAGGAAATTTAATTTAATTCTGTTTTCATATAAATGTGCACCCATTCTACTTAATTCGCAACGAAAAATGTACGAAAGTTTATATTTCAACAAAAAGAAAAGATTTTAATTTCAAATAAAAAACAGTCGCCAGTAGAGAAAAAAAATGTCAACCAAATTATTGACTTTTCAAATCAAAAAGGTGAATTCTTTAGAAATTGTTGAATTTTCTACGAAAATAATAGAATTTTCGACCAAAAAAGACAAATTGTCCACCTAACAGATGAATTTTCAAGCCAAATAATTGAATTTTGAAAATGAAATACCTATATTTGCATTTGAAAAAATTGATCAACTGAAAAAAAATGAATTTATAATAAAAAGTTTCCACCACAGAGGTGGATCTTCTACTACTGAAATCAATTTTGAACAAAGTAATTCAACTTTGAACCAAGAGGTTTAGTTATCAAACAAAAAGATGAAGTTTTTATTTAAAAAAACGGACAACGCAAAATACATTAATTTTCAACCAAATTGTTGAATATTTAACTGAAAACGGTCAATTTTCAACTAATAATAGAATGAATTGTCAATTAATGACATGAATTTTTTGAAAACTAATTTCACCATTAAACAAGAAGTTGAATGTTCAATCAAGAAGTTAAATTTCATTCCAAAAAAGACGACTTCACAACAAAGTACATACATTTTCATGAAATAATGTAATAGTTACATATTCAGTTTGAAAAAATCAATTTTCAGCCAAGAAAGAACGAATTTTCAACAAAATAGTGGACTTCAAACAATAAAATGAATTTTGAAATAAATTTCAGATTGATATTATAAGTTGTTTTAAAAATAAATTTTGGATGAAAAACAGATTAATTCACAAGGAAAAATTTTATAGGTCAATTTTGTACTAAAAACTATCAATTTTGAGCCAAAAATGGATTGAAGCGAAAATACGAGAAAAGGGAAAAGTTTTTCGAAAACAGTGAAAAAAGAGGAATTCTTGTGCAGGGGGTGAAGAGGAATAGGGGCAAAAGTGTGATGTCTGTATTTAAATGCTTCACTTATCAAATAAAATCGTTGATTTTTATTTTTTCAAACATTTAAGAAAATTGTTGCAAACATTTTTACTCTATACGTATTATGGCGCATTCTGCATTAAGCCCCCTCCCCCCTATGTCCTATATTCACAAAGTATGTTAATTTCCTCTCTCTACTAACAGTGTGACGTACTTTTTGAACAGCACGATATTTAAAAAATCTGCCCGCCGCGCTGGCACAGTCTCATCGCGCGCAGCTCGCAAGATTGAGCGCGCCTATAGCGCGCGTCTGTTGGATCTGGCGCTTTGCGCTCGGTCTTTATGCTTCCCCTACATTTTTGCACAGATCTTTCAAAATTGAGGGGAAAGCATCGACAACTGTAATTTGGTGATTGTGAATTCTCTTTCGTTAAAGCTCATTCAGCTTTTTAGTCTTTAAAAATTTATCCAGTATACAGACGACAACGACGACGACAGCGGCAACCACAATGACGACAACGACATACAGACACCATCATGAAACCTTTTTTTTTCGGATTCAGGGCGCCTCGAGAATGTAAAAATAGTTATAAACTTTCGAAAGAAAAAATTTCTCAAGACTAAAAATGAGACTCTGATTGAAGTCGTTTGATAGGGAATTAAATTTGAAAAAATTTCGACTGTCTAAGGCAAGGATAAGTTTTGTGTCGTAAGTCCTGTTAGATTTCTTTTGTTGGCTCAACGGCGCTAATCTCGATTAATTTACAGATTGAACTCAATTTGTCTGTCAGCTTGCTTTTAATCGCGATCATTAATAAAGGGCAGGTAATTAAAGTTCCTTTCGCCATGTTATCGTTTAACTATTCGAAGCGAGTTGTCCTTTTGAACGCAATCATTGAGGTCCATGACTAGCCAATTTGTTGGAGGAGAAAGTCAGCGGGTGATCGATGCAATTTTTCCTTAGGTATACACTTGTTACGTGTACAAATTTTTATCTCTCATCTGTATTAAGTTAAGTATAGAAAATAGACCTTGAAGCTTTGATTCAGCAAACCTTAACTATCAACACTTTTGTATCGACTTCTATTATTTCTTTAAAGGCGATGTTGGTTCACCCATAACAAATTTTGCAAGAGTATATTTCTTTTTTAATTAAGAAGCAAATGTTTCTGATATTGCTTTTCCCTACTGACTATTTTTAATGTCCATGATGCTGAAATTACCACAATTCTCATCTGAAAAGAACGGAAACTGCCACTTATATAAATTTCTGCTTTGTGGAGGAATCCATTGTTAATTTAGTGCTAACTTAGGCTGCAAAAAATGTGCGTTGTCATTTTTTTTGAAAATGGATAGTAGTTTCAGAGCTGCAACTCCTACCCCTGAAAACGGAAACTGCCACTCACATCAAATTCTGGTTCGCGCAGGAATCTAGTGCTAATTATGTGCTTTCGATACATTCTCAGTTCAAAATTGCAGTAATTTTTTGCTGTTGTTAAAAACCTGTTGTGAATTTGAAACAAGTTCATACTAAATCTCGAAGTGTAAGTTATATTACCTCATTAGTCTTTTTATATGGATATGAAAACATGACCTTTAAAAAATTGTTAAAACAAATTTAATTTGTTTAAACAGTTATGAGTTTATTGAATAATTAGGCTGAGATATCGAAAACGTATAAAGTTTATGAGAAGGCAACCTTGCTTATGATTCAGTAAAAAATCCGACTTTTTGAGAAGAAACGATTACCTAAACAAACGAAAATTGATTAAATCATTGAGAATTACTTTTAAATAGTGTTATTTATTTCACTAGACCAACATTAATAATTTTTAGCAACAAAAAAACGTGAATAAGCTGCTCAAAGAAATTTTAACAGCAAAAAACTGTTCTTGCAATTTTGCATTTAGGATATTTCGAAGGCTGAGCACTAAGTATGTTAGTTTCCTTTTCCAGGATTGGAATTGCAACTTAACGGAAGTTGGCACTCACTTGGAGAAATTTCTTCTTGTGTCAGAAGGATGCCTCTTGACACAAATGGTATTTCCTCTTAAATTTGACGTTCAAAGGAATTTCATTTGTCTCAAGAAGAATATTTTTGCAGCAAACATTACCCTTTTGCAACCA
This sequence comes from Andricus quercusramuli, assembly GCA_932178445.1. Classification (NCBI taxonomy): domain Eukaryota; kingdom Metazoa; phylum Arthropoda; class Insecta; order Hymenoptera; family Cynipidae; genus Andricus; species Andricus quercusramuli. The sequence continues at coordinate 119,691 of CAKNXH010059730.1, read as the reverse complement.
ACTTCGCCTAATCTTGCAGCCAAATAACTCTTTTCGTGTAAAAAAGATATTCAAGTGTTTCAAAACAAAACAGGCAAGAGGACGATGTTTTCGTTTCAAGACAACTTTTTCTCAGAGTGCTTCTAACAGGTTTTTGACAATAAAAAACAATTGTAGACATTTTGTACTTAGCATAGATCTAAGGCACATAAAGTAGCACTAAATTTCTGCATAAAGTAAAATTGTATATGAGTGGCAGCTTCCGTTTTTTCGAAGTAGAAGTTGCAACTTGTGAAGCTAGCACTACTATCCTTTCGGAAAAAAATTACAGGGCACAACATTTTTTTAGCGGCCTATATTAGCACTAAATGCTTGGATAGTGTCCATTTTAATCTGATGATGTGGCAATTCCAGCTTCACGGACCTCTGTTCTTGTTGATAACCTCTCGTTAATTGGTTTGATCCGGTATTGGAATTTGACAGGTCTAAACTTTGAACGCAATGTTGAATTTAATTTGGCCATTAATTTTGAATAGCTAAAAATGATAATATACGACAACCGCTTCTGACTTAATCAGAATTTCATTTTTGGTTTCGCTTTTCGAGGAAAATAGCATCATGATAATACATTGATCAGGAATACTGTCTGTCGACATAAAGTGTATAGAAATGTTGGTCTTTCTGCATTTATTTTGCAGAATTGAGACTGACGTTCGAGTCCGGTAATAGAAGGTAGTTCTCCTGTAATTCCAGAGTACGGTTAATTGTGGCCAGTGACACGCAGGGCTAATTGCACTTTATCTCAGTAAATTAATCGTCAGCCGACCTCTAGCCCTGGACTAGTGATTGCTGCAGTCGCTGGTATACCCAACAAAGTCGCCAGTCATCGAGCAAACTCTGCTCTGGAACCATCGCATCTACATATGTATACCGTTTACACGTGTCTTCATGCTGGTAAACAATCCTGTAGGTTTGTCGCACATGAGCCCTATTTGTCAGGCTAGATTAATTAAATCTTTGACAGTTAGAAGATCACACCAGGTTTCATTAGGGACGTTGCAAAACTTTTATTATTCAGTCAGTAATTCCGAAAAATCTGTGTATTTGAATCTGCCTAACCAGGAGCAGTAGAAGTGCAACAATTTTTGTTTTCACCCAATGAGATAATGCATTGAGTCCTGTAGCACCAAAAATAATTAAAAATTAAGGTACTATTTTCTTATAGTAATTAACTTCAAACCATCCAATTCATTCACAAGCGCTTCAACGTAAATTCGAAATTGCAATTGTTTCAAACGAAATTCTTCATTTATGAATTCTAGCAAACCCCTTCAATTTGTTATTTTATGAATGTCTCACCGTTTAAGTGCTCACTTTTGAACATTTTTTAATTTGAAATTAATTATCTTAGAACATTTGGATCTTTTCAAATGATCACCACTCAAATCGAAAGATTGAAGCTGAGGAAGCTAAACGGTGCTAAGTCGATTAACTTAATTATTTTGATGTGTAGGTGGATGGATTAGCTCAAAAAAATATTATTGAGACATAGATGGCGTTACACGCACATGAGGGTAGTCAACAAAAAGAAAGTTTGAATTACATTCGGGATAATGGCTCATTTTGTGAGGAAAAAAAGTAAATCCCTATTTTTTTAAATCAAAGATTAGAGGTTCCGCCTACCCCCTAAATTTTTCCATTGAAGATACATAGGGAAAACACCCATTTCTGTGAATGTGAGACTGGAAGTCGTTAATTTCTGTAAAACGAGTAAAAATTATATGGATTACTCGAAATCACTCACCACAATGTGACCTATAGGTATTGATTTTTTATTTTGACCCTCCAACCCTTTCCAGCATGCCCCAATCGCTTTGGCGATATTTCGTACGCAAACATTTATATTGATCAATTTTCATGTATTCTTTATTAATTATAAATTGTTTGAACTATTTTCATTTGTTCAAATATTTCTTTTTTCACATTTTATCGAGAATTTTCGGTGTCATCACAACGATATGAACTAATTAGGCAATAAAAAAATCAGTCATGTCGATTAAATTTGTTTGTGATCGTTTCAGCAACTTCGGATTGCTTGAATATGATTTTTAATTGGATTCAGGCTGAAACATGTAGTTTTTTGAAATTTTGTCAGCAAACTTCATATAATTCTGATATCTCTTGTACTTATAAACTTCTCTTCGTTTAAACAATTTTTTTTGACAAAATATCCTCAATTTACAGCAAAAAATATCAAAAATCGACACGATTAATCATTAACCTTATTTTTAATTGTTAGAATAATTTTTTATTATTGAATTTTAACTTTTGACTGGAATAACGTAGTATAGTTTAGGTTTTTACAAGTTTTTTAAAACAAATTTCATTAGCTTCACTCATATTGACACTTTCAATCACTTGTGTATAGTTGTCAAACAGTTTCCATTAGTTTAAACCCTGTTTCATGCTAGTAAAAATGGATGTTCTTCCCATATGTATTTTCAATCGGAAAATTAAAGGGGTGAGCAGAACCCCTAAAGCCTAAACGTTGTCTGATCGAGAAAAATATGTGAATTTACATTTTTTGGGAAACTCTAAAAATGAGCCATTATCTCAAACGAAATTCGAACTTTGTTTTTTTTTTTTTGAACACCTTAATCTATATGTAATAATCCAATAGAAATGGCGATGGACTTAACACTGTTTAACTCTTTCTGATATTATGAATGAAGACGGTACATGAATCGCTAAAAAAATAATATCAAATAAATATTCGAATTTTGTATTTATTCATATTCATTAATTATCATATACGGTTGAATTTTGAATTCTTTAATTCAAATTTCGTTTTAAAATCTATTAGAGCAGTTCTCAATTCTTTTTCCCATTTTTATTGTCAGAAAACAAATTCATATTACATATTATTCTAACGCAATGTGTTGAGACTTCTTTTATATATTCATAAATCGCGCATTAACATGACGGTAATAATTTCATTTCACTTTCTACAAAAGATTTTACAACTGTACTTTATTTAGATTTAGCGGTACTAAAAAGTAGATATCATTCTCAATTACATTTCAAATGGAAAGTTTTTTTTTCTTTTAATAAAGAAGAAGTCCTAGGAGGGTAGAAAACGACAAGTCATTTCTGTTATAGAATGAAACGTTTATGAATGGTGAAATAATCTGTTTTGTTAGATCGAGTTTTCACACACACACGCCTCGTAGACACAATTATGATTTAAGTACTCATAATAGACTTGCGGCACAGTCCACTTAGGAAATAACTGTACATTTAAGTTCACAGTTTAAGAGTTTGGAAGTTCTCATATAATATGGCTATGGACCATTCCAATGTTTTTTTAAATAGGCTACGCGACCATATCAGCGATTCAGCTGGCGATTTTTTTTCTGATAGTAGGTGCCCAAAAACACCCAAAAGCGAAGTATTACATTTTTAGAATCAGAAAAAACTTAATTTTATTATATTTAATGTACAAAGTCAGCAACAGCAACTAGAAATCAAAGATATTGACAATCATATTCAATTCATAGCTGACCTGTCCGAAAAAAATAGAACAAGATTGGCTGTATTATTACCTGCCGAAATCTTACAAGATGTTGTTAAACACCAATACAAATCAAATGGTAATTTTAAATTAACTAAAGATGAATCAAATAGAAAGATTGAATATCTAAAATCAAAACAAAAGTTTCAAACTCCTGTTTTGAGCAAAGACATGTCTTCTGCAGAATCGAATCCGACAACAATAACAATACTTTGTAACATAACGATTCTTGGCTAATTAATATATTCAATACTATTATTCTGAACTTAGTCGCAATACCAATATTGACAGAATTATTTTTAAAAAAACATCAAAATAACTGATTATTTTCAAAAAAGTAACAAAAGCTCATTAATAACAAGAGCAGATAAGGGTAGCTTTACTGTTACTGCGGACAGACAGGGATACATTAATAAAGTTGACTATACTTACGAATAGATCCATTCCGAATGTTTAAAAAAGTAGAAAAATGAGAAATTGAAACTAATCGAAATGTGGGGACTACATAAGTTCCTTAGTCCTAATGTTAGAAGAAAGGATCTTATTATTACAGATAATTCCAATATTGCCAGATTTTGTGTTCTTCCTAAGATTCATAAACAAGGCTACTCTCTAAAACCTGTTGTCTCTTTTAATAATACCTTTGGATCTTGTTCTTAAAGGTATTGGAGACAGATGGATACATATAAACTACAATACTAAAATTTCATTAGATGCATTTAAGAGAGGTATCACTTTTTTAATGGATTATAGCTACTTCAGCTATTTTGGCTGAGATTGTTATGCAAGATTTTGAAACGAATGTCCTAGGAAAACTAGTTTTTCAACTATCGGTTTCTTTTCACTGCGTAGTTCATATTTTTTCTACCCTTCCTAAAGATAAAATTGATATAATATCACAATTTAACTTATACCACAGCAGATTGCAACCCACTTATGAAATTGGAAACAACAGGTCCATTAGTTCTTTGAACCTACAACTTATTGAAGATGACAATAATTGTATTATTGCTAACTGGTTTAGAAACGCGACATATTCCGAAAGATTTCTTAATTTTATGTCTAATCACCCTATCCAACATAAAAGAGGGATCATTAAAAACCTTGTTGATGCTACTATCCTCCTTGCTGACAAGTCTATCCACCTCGATAACATATAGACTATTAAAACATTTTTCTAAAATTTCAAACCATTGTAATTGATAGAATTGTTTCGATTTGAAAGCGTTTGAATGCCTGACATTCCCTATTAATTTAACATTATTGATGTCAAGTGCTGTATAAACGCAAAAAGAATCTTACTTGAATATAACAATGTTCGCGCACATCGCACACAGATCAGCTTGAGAGCTGTCACTCTTACGACAAAAAGGTGTACAATAGGTTGCTATCTATTGCCTATTAATGAACCCACAATAACCGTTCTTTCCATTGGTCTGAGAGTTGAATGGTTCAATGCGAGCTTTGTAGCATTTTACATAGCGTAAATGGCTGTTCGTGTAATTATAAGTTTAGGTGTGTAGAATCAAGGCGGAGCTGCTAATTTCTACACTCAAGTCGAATTGGAACGCGACGCCAAAACTGAATTTCATCGTTTAGCAACACCTAAGTTGGGTACCGTAGGTGTGAAATCGATGTCCTGTGGCGATATAAATGCGCTATTATAAATCCAATCACACGAAACTTCCTAGATTGGAAACCCCGACCGAGTTATTGAGAAGAACTTAACTTTAATCTACCGTCGCTTTTTTCAACTATTGGTTCACGGCGTTTGTTTTGTTCTTCTGTTGATTGGATCAAAGAAATAGAATTACATAATATTTAGAGGAATTTAGTTTAAAATTGTAAATTGGAAGGTTCGGAAATGGAAGTTTTTGGTTTTCAATAATATCAAATTGGAAAGAATTCAATCAAGAGTGCCTTTATACATATTTCAATTTGGATTTGCGGTACTTTGAAGCTATAACAAATATTTTTGGGCTTACAACAATTTTCATCGAGTCACTGATGAAATTGCTTCGACGAAAAATATGTACTGAATCACTATTCCGCTGATTGAACTGAAATTATTGGCTTCAACAAATCCATTCAAATAAATTTATTTTTGAATGCATACGTATGTATTTAATCATGTTTTCCATTTACTGAATTCCCGTTTATTTCAATTTTAATAGAGGTAGATTTCTGAAAACAAAAAATATTCTTCCACTCCATTTTTTATGTTGTGTCATATTCGAGGTTTCCTGTAAGGGGCCGTCCATAAGCGACGTTACATACCAATTTGAGCGGGGTAGGGGGCTCGCAAAAAACTGTTTTTTAAAAGGGGGTGAAGGAAAGGGAATCAGGAAGTAAGGTTACGTAGTTAGATGATATTTAATGCGTTTTATGATGATAAATTTTATAAAGGTTTTTAAACTTTGCGAACGATGCCCCTGCATTGGTACAATTCAATAATAACTGAATTGGTTTAAAAATCACTTTCATATTTCGAACTTCACCCTTCTTTCTCTTACAAATTCTACAATTTGATTGAGAATTCAAATCTTTCGTTAAAAATTGGTTTTATTTTTGGTTTAAAATTGAATTTTTGAACGAAAAAGCAACTATTCCATTTTTTGTTTGAAAATTTTTCTTTTTAAATTAAGAATTCAATATTAGGTTGAGAATTCGTACATTCTGTTGAAAACTTGGGCGAATTTTTTTTTCTCATAAATTTCCGATCGTATTATGGTCCTGAGTTTTGACAGGGCTCCGACGCAGTGGAAGAAATAATTTCATGTTTTTAACCGACTTTTTTCCGGAACACAATATTTTTTCACGGCCATTAAAAATAAAAAATTCGAACTCTTAAAGCAGAACATTTTTTCATTTCAAGCAATTAAATCAAAACTGATTTTCAAATCAAATGAAAAAAATGTCTTGAGCCTACTCGAATTTTTCCTAAAAGTTTGGAAAAACTTTTTAAATTAAAGAAATCACCCAAAAATATTCTAGTTTTCCAATCAAAGTACTCGAAGTGAACTCTTTTGTATTTCAAACTCTTAAAATTGAAGTTAAAATTTTTTTTTTTTCGAACGCTTACTAATTTACTTGTATATAATAGAACCTGTCAAAATGAAAGACTAATTTAAATTAAATGCCGTTAAACTAAAAAATAAAACATTTTCAACTTTCATTAATTGAACAGTTGAAAGATTCGTGCACTCTGAAAACGATTTGGTTGAATGAACGAAATGTTTGTTGGTACAGTAATAGCATATGGTTATTATATGGACAACAAAATATTCAGTCGACTCAACTTAAATTTCTTGGTTATTGTAATCAATTTTTTTTTTAGACGGAGTATTCGGTTGATTCAACCGAACAATTTGGTTGCATATACTAGAAAACAGTTTTTTTGTTTAAAAACCTTTTTTTTAGTGTCCATGAAAAATAAAAATTCACGTTATCATTTTCAATGGTAGAAAATTATATCATTTCGAATTATTCCATTATTTTTATTTTAAGTCGTTTGAAATAAATAATTATTTAATTGTTAAAAATTCAAAAAATTTACTGAAAAATTGAAACTTCAACAAAATGAAACAATTAAAATTCTTACGTTCAAAGCGTATGGAATTTTTTTCTTTCTGTTAGAAATTATTCATTTTCAAATAGTTGAGTTTCGCATCTTTTATTCATAATTGCTCATTTTAAACAAAAATATCATTTTTTAATATGAAACTCTTTTCCTTTTCTTACTACGCGTAGGTGACACTACCGTACATCACAGTGGGTTCAATTACAGAATTATATATTGCAAGTTTGAATTTATTTCTTATATTTTGACTTGATCGCCTAAGTCAGTTGCATTCTGCTTTCTTACCCTTTCCTTGAAACACCATAATTTTTCTTTTATTGAAGGCAATTTAGAAACCCATCTTCTTCATGCGGTTATTCAGTCTGCTCAATATTTTCTGCAAGCCTTTGATAGATTCTGTCGTAACAACTTTATCATCTGCAAACCCTAACCCACGCACCTTCACTGTCTCGAGATGCACATCTTCTCCGATCAAGACGGTCATTCTTTCAAAAAAATTGAGTTACAAGAAATTTTCTAATATCAACATTGTCAGATTAATCGATTTTATATAATGTAATAATTTAAATTTCATTTTTTCAGAAACTTGAAATTGACATTTAGCTTATTGGGTATAACCGGTAATTGCATAATAAAAGTAGACAATATCAGTTTTAATATCTTACGTGAAGATTTATTATAATGTTGAATGAAAATTCACATAGAAAATCCAGAAAATATTTTAACTTTCGATTTTAGGTTAAAAATTAGGTATATTGCAGCTGCGTTTCATTTGGTTGTGGTTTTTTTCAAGTTGGACTACTTCTTGCACTCGTCGCTTTTAACGCATACAAACATTTTATTGTAAAAATCATCTATCATATACCCATCATTGCATTTGCATTTTCCTGGGATACAATTCTGTAAACATAATAAGTCAAGTATATAATTAATAATTATACAATGAAGAAATTATATAAAAATATAATTGAAATCTCAGTCATATTTATATGATATTGTATAGTTTCATCAAACTGTTACTGGATTTTCTTTCTGAAACTCATTTTTAAGAGACTTTTTGAAGTTGAGTCTCATTTTGAGCGAGTTTCCAAACGTTTTTCAAATACTTCCTTTCTCTGCATTTAGATACTTTTCAAAGTCTACTTACACTATTACATTTTGGAGGATTATTGCGATTGCTGCATTTAAGTGGACATTGCGATGCGCAACCAACGCTGGCATATGCTCCACAGCCTCCAGTGCGTTCTTTGGGTGGAGCCGGTGGAACCGCTATCAAAATTATAAAGATTAAATTACAAAATTAGTCACTGAAATATTAATTTTTTTGATCAAAGTGGGCATCACGATCAATAATAATCTTCATTTTTCAAAAATAAAATATAGGATTTCGAAATAGTTTCTAAAAACAAATAAATATTGTGAGCATTAAAACAACTAATTTTCATCTCGACTGAATTCTCATAAAACTTACTTGAGCTGGATTCACTGTCAGATACGGCTGATGCAACTATGACGCAAAATAAAACTGCAGAAATCGAAAACATTTTGGTAATTGTTTCTAAAACTGCAAGTCGAACTGTGACGTCCTGAATTGAAAACTGTTCTGATATGCATATGCTTATATGCCGGAAGATATAATAAATTATTTTATTAGTTCACGTACATTTTTTATTGGAATATAGTTATATTCTTTACTGATTTATCAAACTCATGACTTAGGCAGAGTTTTGGAATCCTTCGAAAACAAGTTCATAAAGTTTTTATTTGTTTAAGCGTTATACTTTTTAATATCGCCGGAAACAATAAACAGTTTTATTGTATACTTAATTGTCATACTCGTGCATTCGGTATAGGTTCGGATTTTTTTGACTAGTTCATAAATTTTTATCATTTTTAGCTTTTCAATAACGTCGGAAGGCATCAAAAAATATTTTTCAGCATGCATACATTTTGAGAGGTATATAGTTTTATGGTTTACTGAATTATCAAACTCACGACTTTGGTAGAGATTCGGACATTTTCAAAAACAGGTTTACGAACAAAATATTTTTTAGCGATTACACATTTTTTTAAATACTAAAATCGTAATAATCAGACAGTTTAAATGATATTTAGGACTTTTAGGGCGAAATTTTTCATTCTCTTGAAACCTTTCATAAATCTTAAAAGACTTCCAAATTCTATATTAAAGAACTCCAACAATGTAAATTCTGTCTGAAATTTGTTTGAATCTTTTAAAAGCTTCCAAATAATTCTTCAACCTACACGCTTTTTTCTAGACTTTTATCATCTGCAGAATTGAAAATTTTCCATTTAAAATCTTCGACATTCTCTTTTTAAATGTCATCAAAGAAAGTGTCTAAATGCCCCCCCCCCCCCGGGGGAGGGGGAGGGGGGGGGGGGGGGGGGGGTTAAACTGAGGGTCAACTTTGTTAGCCAGTCATTTTACATAAAAATTCAAGAAGTAAGAGCATTTTCAAAAATTTTGAGGCCACTTTTTCTCAAGATTTGAAAATTCTATGTACGGCTATTCGTAGTACTCAAAACGACAAAGAATTTATTTTCATGACTATTTTTTCAATCAAAAAAATAACCAGAGTCATAGAATTTAGAATATTCAAAAAAAAAAAAAAAATGAAAATTTGGAGACAAACAACGCACGAAATGAAAAAAGTTAGGAGAGTGGAAAAGTTGCTTTTTGAATATCCTACAAGATTGTCATAACAACTTTTTGAATTTTCTTGGAAAATCGAAGATTCAAATTTTGATCGCAAAAAAAAATAATGAGAAATCAAATATTCCATTTGGCAGTCAGAATATCCAGGATACGACAAAAGGTGAATTGACAAAAATTGTGCACCCAAAAAAGAGCTATAAAGTTGCTAATCTTTTTTCTTATCGGATGCGTAGTTTTTGGGTTCAATCGTGAAAAATAATATTAAAGATAAACAAATTAAATTTTGGGGGAAACGATGCAAGGTGCGAAAAAAAATTAATCAACAAAAGTTGTATATCCAGAAAAAATTTCATTATTTATCTTTTTTTTATGGAACGCGTAGTTTTTGTTTCGATTGTATAAAAAAACTCTGAAAATTGGAATAATTTTTTTTTAAACAACACAAGGTACGAAAAAAATTAATAGACAAGTTGTTCACCGAAAAAGGATATATAAATTTGTTATCAATCATTATAGATAGGAAGAATAGATTTCCTTTTAATCTTAAAAAATAACATAAAAAATAAAACAATTAAATTTTTGGAAAAATGACACGAGAGACGAAAAGAAAATTGAAGAAAAAAATTGTTCTACCAAACAAGATCTACCTTCCCTGGGGGCTGTAACACCTTGCAGTTGGTGGGGAGGCTTAAGCATGTGGGGCATAGGGGTCAAAAGGACCTCGGCCTGCATGCGCGTGGATATGAATGAAAGGATCCCTATAAACGGGCTCTCCTGGGTGAATGGAAAAGGATCCCTATAAACGGGCTCTCCTGGCATGTGTGATTATGGTATGGTAGAAGGTTGAAAGAGCCTAGCTAACACGGGCCTCTGGATCCCTGGGTCGAGGCTCCTCCTGGACCGACTTACAGTTTGTAATCGGGACAGGAATGACCTGCGGCCCATATAGCGACTAAGAAACAGCCCTCCGTTTTTGTTATGGTGGTTTGCAAACGGATATTTACACATTGAGTATCTCACTCAATGTGACCACCCCCCTAAGCTGTGGGTGTAGAGCGAACGTGCTCATGGCACTTTGGCACCTAGGGGTTACGAAGGTGTCTTAACGGCCTCTCGGGGACACCGGACGACCTCCCCGAGTAATAGTCTTACCCCTGCATGCGGGGCTCTGCAGGGGCTGACCTTTATTTCCCTAGCTACTCGTGGGATGAATTATGAATTTAAATTTGAACATGCTAAATGATGGAAAAGGAGGAGGAGAAAGAAGGGAGGTGGCGGAGGGGGGTGAGGGGTTGGGCCTTTACGGGCCCAACTTAACTCTTACCCCTCTATCTGTCTCTCCGGCAAGCCAAGATCAGTTGATGACTGTGCCCCCAGTTCCCTCGGGAGCTGAGGGATCGACGGTCCCTCTGAACGAGGCTATGGTACTGGGAGAGGCCAATCGGCCCTCCAGTAAGAAAAATGGAGTCAATGATTCCCAGAAAAGAAGATTGAGGAGAAAAGCGCGGCAGGCTAGAGAAGCAGCTGCGGGAGCTGGAGCGTCGGCAGTTGAAGGGCTGACATCCAGCACTGAGGCCCAAAAGAGAGGTAGAGGCTCTGAGGGCACCCCACCGGGGGTGGCTGGGCCTGTGAAGAGGCACAAGCCGGCCCAGCTGCCGATGAACAGAGAGTCGTCGGGAGCTGGACTGACGGCCGCTCAGAGGACCAACCCCCTGACGGTGGTGGTGGCTGACACCAACTACCCGGACTCATTGCTCACAGAGGAGCAGTTCGAGATCTTCAGGGAGGCCACCTGGAGGGCGCTTGGAAAAGTGTCCCCAGAGCAGTGGCCAAAATTTGTGACCTCCTTCTGCAGAGGAGGGGTCTTTGTATTTGTGGCAGCCGACCCAGCGGCTAAAGCTTGGCTACTCAAAGCGGTGGTCGAGACAGAGTCGTGGGATGGTGCGTCCCTTAAGGTGGGTGGGGTTGTGTTACTCCAAAAGATGGTAAGAGCTACGGCGTGGTTTCCGGGCAAACCGGAAGACCCGTCTGAGGTGCTCCGTCGGTTGGAGGGATTCAACCCCTCACTGAAGACAGCGTCCTGGCGGATTGTCAGGCACGAAAAGCCTCAGGAAGGAGGCACAACGGGAGGTACTAGGCATCTCCTAGTTGTGTATATTCCTGAGTCCCAAACGAGGGCCCTTTCGGCCCTCAACAACAGGCCCTTCTATCACTTTGGACAGGTCAACTTTAGGGTTACCGGCCAGGGACAGGAGGGGCCTGTTGAGACGCAGGAAGATCGGGAGCAGACCTAAATGACTGCTCCTGGTCTCACCATTACCCAGATTAACCTGCATCACAGCAAAGGCGCCTCTGCAGTTTTGCAGAGGGGCATGGCTGTGAAGCATACAGGTATCTCGCTAATCCAAGAACCATGGTTAGTTCGAGATACCATAAGGGGATTAGGGGGGGCTGGTCTTTTTTGTTACAGGGACCCCAAGGCAGCCAAACCGAGGGCATGTATACTGACGAAGGGAGTTAGTGCTGTCCCGCTGCTTGAACTATGTTCGAGAGACCTGATGGTGATAGCCGTGGATCTCAAAGGAATAGGGAGGCTAGTTCTAGGATCAGCTTATTTTCCTTATGACAGTGATACCAACCCACCAGTGGAGGTATGTACACTGGTGGAATATTGCAAGGTAAGAGGCATGCCTCTTCTGTTGGGGTGCGATGCTAATTCCCACCATACCTTGTGGGGTAGCACGGACGTCAACTCGAGAGGTAATGACCTATTGGAATATCTAATCACTACAGACTTGGATATTCTTAATACAGGGAACACCCCGACGTTCCGTAATTCGGTCAGGGAAGAAGTCATTGACATCACTCTCTGCACCAGTAATTTTAGGGATAGTATCAAGAAGTGGAGGGTTTCAGATGAACCCTCTCTCTCAGATCACTCACAGATAGAGTTCGTATTGGAATCCGTTGTACCCGATGGTCCTAAATGGGTCAGAAATCCAAGAAGAACGGACTGGGATCAGTTTTCCACGGAACTAAGATGTGCACTTTCAGAGGTCCCCAGGTCAATTCGAGACGTGGACACTCTTGAGATGGCAGCCAAAACTTTCAGGGAAGCCATCAAAGTTACTTATGAAAGTAATTGTCGACCTACAAGAGTCCGAAAGGCTGGGGAGACATACTGGTGGAATGGGAAACTCGAAGAGCTTCGCAGGGTAACCAGAGAGAGGTTCAGACGTGCCAGTATTGGCAAAACGAAGGAACTATGGACGTCATTCACAACGATGAGAGATGAATATAGAGGTGCAATACGTAAGGCTAAGCAGGAGAGCTGGACCAACTTTTGCACAGACATCGAGAAGGGAGCTGAGGCGGCTAGACTGGACAGGCTGCTTTCTCGAAATCCGGACGCTATTCTCGGCACTCTGAAATTGCCCGGAGGGGGATACTCAGAGTCCGACGAGGATACCTTGGCCCATCTGATCAGGGCACATTTTCCAAGCTTTTCAAGGTCTGGAGAAGGGGGGACGGCAGCTCAGAGGCAGGCAAAGTCACCTGTGGCCCAATTGGGCCCCAAACGACGGCTTGCCAACGAGATTGTCACCCCTGCCAGGGTCAGGTGGGCCCTGAAATCCTTTAGTCCTTACAAGTCTCCTGGCCCGGATGGCATATATCCAGCCCTCTTACAGAGGGCTGGAGAGATCATCATAGGGCCGCTGGTGAGACTTGCTAGGGCTAGTTTGACGCTGGGATATGTCCCGACGGCCTGGAGGGGTACGAGGGTAGTCTTCATTCCGAAGGCAGGTAGGATCGGTTATACTTCACCCAAGGATTTCCGGCCCATCAGCCTAACTTCTTTCCTATTAAAAACAGTGGAAAGACTTGTGGATAGACATATCCGTGATAAGGTCTTGTCAAACAGACCGCTCCACAAGGAGCAACACGCCTATAGGGCTGGTCACTCGACGGAGACAGCCCTAATCGGAGCAGTGAACCTAATTGAAGGCCAACTGAAGGAGAAAGGCCTTGCGATTGGAACCTTTATGGACATCGAAGGGGCCTTCAATAATACCTCTGGAGAGGTGATCAGGGCGGCCATGATTACACATGGTGTGCCTACTGCAGTCGTGGAATGGACGTGCCACATGTTGGCTAACAGGAATCTAACCACGACTAAGGGTGATGTCACTCTAAGTGGAACCATTGACTCGGGATGTCCGCAGGGGGGAGTTTTATCGCCCTTGCTGTGGTGTCTGGTAGTGGATGAATTGCTTCATCAACTCTCGAGTCAGGGCCTTCACGTCATAGGCTATGCGGACGATATATTGGTTATCGTGCGCGGTCAGCATCTGGATGTGCTCTTCGGAGTAATGCAGCAAGCACTGATGATAGTAGACTCATGGTGCAAGAAAACTGGATTATCGGTTAATCCGAGTAAGACAGATGCGGTTGTTTTCACCAGACGGTACAAGTGGGGAACTACGAGTACTTTGAAACTTGGAGGACAACAACTGGAAATCAAGGAACAAGCTAAATATCTAGGAGTAATTCTGGATAAGAAGCTGTCATGGAATGAGCACCTGGAAAACAAGTGCAAGAAGCTAGTAGCGACCCTATGGCTCTGTAGGAGAGCCATGGGGAAAAGCTGGGGCTTGAAACCGGAGACACTTATGTGGATTTATACAGCGATCTTGCGACCCAGGTTAACCTATGCGGCGGTAGTCTGGTGGAGCAGGGTCGAGCTGTCCACGGTGAAGTCTCGATTGGAAAGGATCAGGGGACTGATTTTGAGAGGCGTCACTGGAGCCTCGAAGTCGACACCCACGGTGGCACGGGGGGCACTAATAGGCTTAGAACCCCTCCATCTTACCATTAAGGCCGTGGCTGCGAAGGCGGCCTGGAGGCTAAATTTGGGGAATGACAGGAGGATCTTGACATCAGTGAAGATCCCAGTCGACATCGCGAGAAGGCCGACCCTGAACATGCCCAGGGACAAGATGGTTACTCGCCACCTCTTCGACAAGAAGTATCGAGTTAGCCTATCCACGAAGGAGGAATGGGTTAACGGCGACGCTTACCTGCCCTGTGATGGAGACAACTGGTTTACAGATGGCTCCAGGAACGAGGAGAATGCAGGAGCCGGCGTATATCGTAGAAGGAATGGAATGGGCTTCACAATTGAGATGGGGTCCTACGCCACAGTTCTACAATCTGAGATTATGGCCATACTCCAGTGTGCCTACAAGGCAAGGGAGTACGGCGATAAAAGGAACATCCGTATCTGCTCAGACAGCAGGGCTGCTATATTGGCCTTGAACGGAACAACGACTACGTCGCTATTAGTATGGGAATGCTTTGAAGCACTAAATACGTTAGCGACCGAAAACCGAGTCACCCTGCTTTGGATCCCTGGACACAGCGGCATCAAGGGCAATGAGATATCGGATAGGCTAGCCAAGCTAGCAGCAGGAAGAAATTTTACTGGACCCGAGCCAGTGGTAGGTATTTCCAGCAGGTTAGTCACTGAAGTAATTAACAGTTGGCTGACTGAGGAACATCAGAGTGAGTGGGATTTGGTTCCTGGTTGCAGACAGGCCAAAACACTCTTGGGCTTAAAGCTTAACTCCAACCGAGCTAGGGAAATACTCAAGCTCGGGAGGAATGAAATCAAAGTCCTAACAGAACTATTCATAGGACATGGGAAGTTAGGATATCACAGACATAAGATAGGGCTTGCAGAAAGTCCCCTCTGTCGTCTGTGCGGAAAGGATAGTGAGACATCCACTCACATCCTTTGCTACTGCCCTGCGGTTGCGGGGAAACGTCTAACACTCACAGGTAATTATTTTATCAGTGAGTTGCAGATATCAACCAATAGCGTGGCTGCGGTCCTCTCCCTATGGAGAGGGCTATGGGGTCATGCTTAGGCTCACAAGGGGACGCAACGGGATTACCCAAGCGTCAGGGGCTGCTAAGGCCCTAACCCAATCTAATAATAAAAAATAATAATAAACAAGATCTACAAATTTGTTATGAACTTTTGTTTAAAGAATACATTAGAAATGAAAAATTAACTTCTTGGTAAATGACATAAGCTAGAATACCATTTTATTTAACAAAATATTTTTCCTAAATTGTATCTACAAATTTTCTTAGAACCACTTTAAATTGTTTGTCATTTTTTCCAATTTTAAATTAAATTTGAATTTTTTCAAAACTTATAAATAATATGAACCTTCTAAAGATATTTTGAAAGGATTTGAATTTTTCCTGTGATATATAAAAAAATCTGCAAAATTTAAAAATTTGCCGTAAAATATTCGAGGTTCTGTTTTGGACAATTTTTTTAATCTTTCAAAAACTTCTAAATACCTCAATATACGAAAAAAACTCGATTTTTATATCCATTTTTTCAATCAGGTAAAATTGCAAACTTTTTCTTCAAAATCTACATTCATTGTATTATATTTACATTGAATTACGAAACTCACGACTTCTGTGGAGGTTCGGAAGCTTTGAAAAACAAATTCATAAATGTTCATAAATTTTCAGGACTTTTAAATGTTTGAATGCAATTTAAGAATATTTCATAAATGTTCGGAAATATTTTCAAGTTTTTGAATATTTGCAGTTGCTTCAAAATTTTTTAAATTCCTAACTATATTTGAAACTGAATTGATTTTTTTCTAAAATTCAGAAAAATCTTTCAAAATTGAAAAAATCATCCTCAAATCTCCCAGATTTTTCTCTTGAGATTTAAAAGTTTCCTAGGAATCTTGCAAAACATTTTGTTATTTACTCAAAACATTTCAAAATTCTTAAAAAGCTTCTAAATTTTTTTTCGAAATCTTAAGAAAAATTTTTTATCCGCTAGAGCCTTTCAATATTTATAAAAAGCTTATTCTTCTGAATATCTTCTAAATTGACTTGATTTTTTTCTAAAATTTGAAAGAAATCGTGGGCAACTAAAAAAAGTACTTAACTCTTATAGATCATTTTTCGAAAGTCTTTAAAATCTTTTGAAATCGATTGAAATAACCTCTTGAAAATGATTTTAAAAAAATCATGTTAATTTTTTCTAGAAATTGTGTAGACCCCAGGAAGCTACATACTGTTTTAAAGTTTTTAAAATCATTTTAAAACTTCTATATATCTCTTAAAGTTACACGACTTTTTCAGAAAATTGTATAATCTTTCAAAATTGAAAATTTTGCTTTAAATTCAAATTTATTCCTATTTAAAATTTTGCTTTATAATCTTTTTCATTTCTGTTTGAAATTTTTTTAAATCCTTTTCAAGTTTCTCTTAGAATTCATGTTTAAAAATTAAAAATCATTCGTCAGTTACCAAGTTTACCAAGTTCTATTGAAATCGGTTGAGAATTGCGCTGACAATCCGGAAAAGGTTGAAAATACATGATTTTTCGAGAAAAGGATTTTTGACACTTTTTTTGTATTTGAACGCAAGTCGCTACCTGGAATCTTGATGTTCTGGAATCTTTCTCACTTTTCGCTTAGAAATTATTTTCAAACATTAAAAATAACTTGAAATTTTCCCATAAATTTTAAGTAAATTCTTTTATTCTTTGGAACCTTTCAAATTTCATAACAAGTTTAGATTTTTTCGAAATTTGCCAAAACCTACAATTTGTTTGAAAGTTCTTGAAATATTTTCAAGATTTAAATTATTTCCAAATCTCTTGAAAGCTTCTGAAACGTCCAAATAGCTTTTAAAGTTATTCCATTTTTCGAACATTTTTTAAAATCCTGAAAAATTGGATATTCATCTTGAAATTTTCCAGATTCTTTTTTGACATATTTTGAAATCTTCAAAACTTAAAATTTTTTTTAAAAATTAATCCTAAATGATCTTGAATGATCGAAGTTTTTTTCTCCATAATTTCGTTTTCTCATCTCTTTGGATGTTTGAAGAAAATTACTAATCATATTGTGAAACTTCGATTATTCGAACTTTTTTCGGCCTCAACTGAAAAAGTTTTAATCAGAGGTTTTATTGTTAACTGCACTGCCAAATTTACGACTTCCATATATGCTACGAAATTTTCAAAAACAAGTTCATAAAGCTTTATTTGATACTTTTCAACTTTTTAATAACGATGGAAGGTATTAAGAAATATTTTTGAGTATGCATACATTTGTTGAGGTAAATATTTTTATTGTTTACTGAATTATCAAACTCGCGACTTCTGTAGAGCTTTAGAATTTTACAGAAACAAGTTCATAAAGTTTTTATTATTTTTTTCAACCTTAAACTTTTCAAAAACGCCAAAGATATTAAGAAATATTTTGCAGTGCGCACACATTTTTTGATGGTACTAGTATCATCAACTTTTGAGGGGAAAATAATTTCCATTTAAAAATGATAATAAAAATTGCAGGAAAAATTTGATTCATTAAAAAAATATTTATGACTTTTAGACGTTTGGGAGATGTTTTAAAATATTGTATACATTTCCGGAAATAGTTTCAAGTTTTTAAATATTTTGTATCACTTAAAAATTTCTACAACTCCTAAATATCTTTTGAGCCGACTCGAATTTTTCCTAAAAGTTTGGAAAAACTTTTTAAATTAAAGAAATCACCCAAAAATATTCTAGTTTTTTTGTCGACATTTTTGGACATTTTTTGAAATCTTTCTAAAGTTTCCATGTAAATTATTATTTTATAAAATGAAAAATCATTGAAAATTTTCCCAGGAATCTATGGATTTTTTTGTCCTGCAATATTTTAGAATTCTTAAAAAACTCCTAATCTTCCAAATTATTCTTTGAAAATATTTTACATCTTCTGAAATGTTTTGAAACCTTTTCAAATGTCCTCTTAAAAATTTTTTTTTTATAATAAAAAGTGGTTAATGGTTGAAAATTGAATTTTTTAAACTGAAAATGTAACTATTCTATTTCATGGTAGATGTTCTTAGTTGAATAGTCATTTCTTTTGCATAAAACTGCAATTGTTTGTTTGAAAATTAATCTGTTTTGGTTGAGAATTCAAAAACTTTATTAAAAAAAGATTTTGTCATTGAATTCACTTGTTTTTATTGAAAACTGAAATATTTTTTTGTGAAATAGCAGATATTATACTTTTCGTTGGGAATTTATATTTCTTGGTTGAAAAATCCACTACTTGGATTAAAGTTAAACATATTTGTGAAGAATACATTTTTTGTTGTTGAAGATCCATAATTTTAGTTAAAAATTTGACTATTGGGGTTTAAATTCACTTTTAAACCCCATGCATCTTTTTGGCTTGAAAAATTAACATTTTGGTAGAAAATTGAACTACTTTATTGAAAGTGAAAGTTTTTGTTGAAAATTTATATTTTTGGTTGACAATTTGGTTGAAAAGTTTTTCTTGTCGAAACCTCCACTTTTTTGTAGATGATTCGTATTTATGGCTTTAAAATTCAACAGTTTTATATGAAAATTCGTCTTTTTGGTTAAAATTTGAACTATTTGATTGAAAATTCATGTTTTTTGGTTGGCCATTTAACATCTTGGTTGAAAATTGAACTACTACGTCAAAAATGTCTTTTTCTCGAGATTCGCCTTTTTGGTTGAAAATTTAATTAATTTGTTAAAAACTAATTTTTCTTTTGGTTACAAATCAATTCTTCACCTGATGTTTCCACTATTTCATTTTTGACTGAAAGTTTCTTCTTCATAAATTAAGAATTCAACATTCGGCACAGCAGTCATGAATTTCGTTAAAAATTCGACTTTTTGGGTAGAAAACATGTCTTGTTTGTTGGAAAGTCATCTTTTTGGATGAGGGTTTAACTATTTTGTTGGAAACTCGTCTTTTTTGGTTAAATTTAGCTGGTTGAAAATTCTTTTTTTTTTGTGGAAAATTCATCTTTTACCCTGAAAATTCAACAATTCTATTTTTGGTTAAAAATTCATCTCTCTTGATTCAAAATTCACATTTTTCGGTTTAAGGGTCAGCTGTTTTCTAAAAAATTCGACTTTTTATCTTGGAAATTTGACTTTGTTGAAAATTTGTTTTTGCGTGAAAAATTAATCCTTGTTGAAATTTTATCTATTTTGTTGAGAATTCAATTAATTTTATGAAAATTCGTCTTTCTTCGTTGAATGAAACTGGTTGAAAATGCGTTTTTTTTGTTAGAACTACTGTTACAAACTGTAAATTCAACTATTCTATTTCTGGTTGAAAACTTATCTTTTCAAGTTGGGAATTCAACTATTTGGTTGAAAATTCGTCTTTTTGGGTAGAAAATTAATCTTCTTGGTAGAAATTCATCTTTTTTTTGTTAAGAATGAACTTTTTGAACCCTCAATAATTTACTTGTATATAATAGAACTTGTCAAAATTGAAACAACAATTTTAAATTAAATGCCGTTGAACTGAGAAATAAAAAATTTTCAACTTCCATTAATTGAACAGTTGAAAGATTTGTGCACTCTGAAAACGATTTGGTTGAATGAACGAAATTTTTGTTGGTACAGTAATAGCACATGGTTATTATATGGACAACAAAATGTTTAGTCTACTAAACTTAAATTTCATGGTTATTTTAACCATCTTTTTAGTAGATTGAATATTTGGTTGATTCAACAAAACAATTGGGTTGCATATACTAGAAAACAGTTTTTTTTGAGTCTGGATAAAAAATAAAAATTCGCGTTATCATTTTTAATGCTCTAAATAAAAGAATGAATCAATGCATTTCTAAATGTGGAAAATTATTAATTTTAAGTCATTTGAAATAATTAATTATTTAATTGTTGAAAATTCAAAAATTATACTGAGAAATTGAAACTTCAAGAAAATGGAACAATGAAAATTCTTACGTTCAAAGCGTGGAATTTTAAGGATTCGAGGCTTTCTGTTTGAAATTATTCATTTTCACATAGTTGAGTTTTGCATATTCTATTCATAATGGCTCATTTCGAACAAAAATATCATTTTTTAATATGAAACTCTTTTCCTTTTCTTGCTACGCGTAGGTGTCACTACCGTACAGCACAGTGGGTGCAAGTACAGAATTATATATTGCAAGTTTGAATTTATTTTTCATATTTTGACTTGATCGCCTAAGCCAGTTGCATTCTGCTTTCTTACCCTTCCCTCGCTTAAATTTCATGGTTATTTTAACCATTTTTTTAGTAGATTGAATATTTGGTTGATTCAACAAAACAATTTGGTTGCGCAAGTTTTAAGAGGGAGACCGATTGGTAAGAGACCCTTAGGCAGACGGAGAAACAGATGGGAGAAAAATGTAAGGGATGATTTAAAAGAACTAGGACATGATTACTTAAACTGGATGGAGGATGCACAGGATAGAGATGTGTGGCGGTCTCGGGTTAGTGAGGCAATGAACTTTCGAGTTCGAACTGCTAATCTATAATAATAATAATAATACTAGAAAACAGTTTTTTTTTTGAGTCTGGATAAAAAATAAAAATTCGCGTTATCATTTTTAATGCTCTAAATAAAAGAATGAATCAATGCATTTCTAAATGTGAAAAATTATATCATTTCGAATGATTCCATTATTTTAATTTTAAGTCATTTGAAATAATTAATTATTTAATTGTTGAAAATTCAAAAATTATACTGAGAAATTGAAACTTCCAGAAAATGGAACAATGAAAATTCTTACGTTCAAAGCGTGGAATTTTAAGGATTCGAGGCTTTCTGTTTGAAATTATTCATTTTCACATAGTTGAGTTTCGCATATTCTATTCATAATGGCTCATTTCGAACAAAAATATCATTTTTTAATATGAAACTCTTTTCCTTTTCTGGCTACGCCTAGGTGTCACTATACCTTACAGCACAGAGGGTGCAAGTACATAATTATATATTGCAAGTTTAAATTTATTTTTTATATTTTGACTTGATCGCCTAAGCCAATGTTGCATTCTGTTTTCTTACTCTTTCCTTTAAACACCATAATTTTTCTTTTATTGAAGGCAATTTAAAACCCCATGTTCTTCATGCGCGTATTCAGTCTGCTCAATATTCTCTGCAAGCCTTTGATAGATTCTGTCATAACAACTTTATCATCTGCAAACCCTAACCCACGCACCTTCACTGTCTCAAGAAGCACATCTTCTTCGTTGAAGACGGTCATTATTTCAAAAAACTGGAGTTACAAGAAATTTTCTAATATCAACATTGTCAGATTACTCGATTTCATACAATATAATAATTTAAATTTCATTTTTTCAGAAACTTGAAATTGACATTTAGCTTATTGGGTATAATCTGTAATTGCATAATAAAAGTAGACAACATCTGTTTTAATATCTTACGTGAAGATTTATTATAATGTTGAATAAAAATTCACATAGAAAATCCAGAAAATATTTTAACTTGCGATTTTAGGTTATAAATTAAGTATATTGCAGCTGCGTTTCATTTGGTTGGGGTTTTTTTGAAGTTGGACTACGGCTTGCACTCTCCGCTTTTAACGCATGTAAACTGATTTTTAGAGTCATCTATTATATACCCATTATCGCATTTACATTTTCCTTGGACACAATTCTGTTAACATAAGAAGTTAAGTATATAATTAATAATCATACAATGAAGAAATTATATAAAAATATATTTCAAAGCTTACTAATATTTATATAATATTGTATAGTTTCATAAAACTGTTACTGGATTTTCTTTCTGAAACTCATTTTTGAAGTTGAGTCTCATTTTGAGCGAGTTTCCAAAAGTTTTTCAAATACTTCTTGTCTCTAAATTTAGATACTTTTCAAAGTCTACTTACATCAGTACAGGTTGGAGGATTATGGCGATTGCTGCATTTAACTGGACATTGCGATGCGCAACCAATGTTGGCATGTGCTCCACAGGCTGCAGAGTGTTCTTTGGGTGGAGCCGGTGGAACCGCTATCAAAATTGTAAAGATGAAATTAGAAAATTAGTCACTGAAATATTGATTTTTTTTATCAAAGTGGGCATCACGATTAATAATATATCTTCATATTTCAAAAATCAAATATAGGATTTCAAAATAGTTTCTAAAAACAAATGAATATTGTGAGCATAGAAACAACTAATTTTCATCTCGACTGAATTCTCATACAACTTACTTGGGCTGGATTCACTGTCAGATACGGCTGATGCAAGTATGACGCAAAGTAAGACTGCAGAAATCGAAGACATTTTGGTAATTTTTTCTGAAACTGCAAGTTGAACTGTGGCGTCCTGAATTGAAAACCGTTTTTATATGCTGTTCTGCGACCTAAATTTATAGGAAAGAAGCAGAGAACTCGAACGCAGCAATTCTAAAAAAAATGGAATACGGGTTTCGAGTTTTTGAAAAACAAGATCATAAAGTTTTTATTTGTTCAAACCTCATACTTTTTAATAACGCCGCAAGATATAATAAATTATTTTATTAGTTTGCGTACATTTTTTAATGGAATATAGTTATATTCTTTACTGATTTATCAAACTCACGACTTCGGTCGAGTTTTGGAATTCTTAAAAAACAAGTTCATAAAGTTTTTATTTGTTCAAACTTTATACATTTTAATAACACCAGAAGATAAAAAAATGTCTTAATACGCGTACATTTTTTAATGGTATCTATTTTTGTTTTGTTTACTGAATTATTAAATTTACGAGCTCGGTAGAGGCTCGGAATTTTTCAAAAACAAGTTTTTAAAGTTTTTTTTCTCTAATTTTCAATTCTTATCTTTTCATTAACACCGGGAGGTATAAAGAAATATTTTTCAGTACGCAAATATAATTTAATGATATATAGTTCTATTATTTACTGATTTATCAAACTCACGTCTTCGGTAAAGTTTTGAAATTCTTCAAAAACAAGTTCATAAACTTTTAATTTTTTCTAAAATTTATACTTTTTAATAACGCCGGGAGGTATAAAAAAATTTCTTAGTACGCGTACATTTTTTAATGGTAAACAAACAGTTTTATTGTATACTTAATTATCATACTCGTGAATTCGGTTTAGGTTCGGAATTTTTCGAAGACAAACTCATAACTCTTTATCATTTTTAGCTTTTCAATAACGTCGGAGGGCATCAAAAAATATTTTTCAGCATGCATACATTTTTAGAGATAGTTTTATGGTTTACTGAATTATCAAACTCACGACTTTGGTAGAGATTCGGACATTTTCAAAAACACGTTTACGAACAAAATATTTTTTAGTGATTACACATTTCTTAAAGTACTAAAATCATAATAATCAGTCAGTTTAAATTATATTTAGGACTTTTAGGGCGAACTTTTTTATTCTCTCGAAACCTTTCATAAGTCTTAAAAGACTTCCAAATTCTTTATTAAAAAACTCCAACAATGTAAATTCTATCTAAAATTTGTCTGAATCTTTTAAAAACTTCCAAATAATTCTTCAACTTACACGCTTTTTTCTAAGCTATTATCATCTGCAAAATTGAAAATTTTTCATTTAAAATCTTCGACATTCTCTTTTTAAATGTCATCAAAGAAGGTGTCTAAATGCCCCCTTCCCCCTCCCCCAGTTATTGTCATATGCCCACGTTTTGGTGTCTTAAACATGAAAAAAGTCAGGAGAATGAAAAAGTTGCTTTTTGAATATCCTACATGATTGTCATAACAACTTTTTGGATTTTTTTGGAAAATCGAAGATTCAAATTTTGATCGCATAAAAAATAATGAAAAATCAAAAATTCCATTTGGCGGTCAAAATATGCAGGATACGACAAAAGGTGAATTGACAAAAATTGTGCACCAAAAAGAGAGCTACAAAGTTGCTGATCTTTTTTCTTATCGGATGCGTAGTTTTTGGTTTCAATCGCGCAAAATCAAAAAAAGTTGTATATACGGGAAAAATTTACAAATTCATTATTGATCTTTTTTTATGGAACGCGTAGTTTTTGTTTAAATTGTAACAAAAAACTCTGAAAATTGGAATAATTTTTTTTTTGTTAAACAACACAAGGTACGAAAAAAATTAATAGACAAGTTGTTCACCGAAAAAGGATATAAAAATTTGTTATCAATCATTATAGATAGGAAGAATAGATTTCCTTTTGATCGTAAAAAATAACATAAAAAAATAAAATAATTAAATTTTTGGAAAAACGACACAAGAGAAGAAAAAAAAATTAAAGATAAAAATTGTTCTACGAAACAAGATCTACAAATTTGTTACGAACTTTTGCTTAAAGAACACATTAGAAATAAAAAATTAACTTCTTGGTAAAATTACATAAGCTAGAATACCATTTTATTTAACAAAATATTTTTCCTAAATTGTATCTACAAATTTTCCTAGAACCATTTTAAATTGTTTGTAATTTTTTCCAATTTTCAATTAAATTTGAATCTTTTAAAAACTAATGAATAATATGAACCTCCTAAAGATCTTTTGAAAGGATTTGAATTTTTCCTGCGATATATAAAAAAATCTGCAAAATTTAAGAATTTGCCGTAAAATATTTAAGATTCTTTTTTGGACAATTTTTTTAATCTTTCAAAAACTTCTAAATACCCCAATATACGAAAAAACTCGATTTTTTTATAAAATATTTTGATCAGGTAAAATTGAAAACTTTGTCTTCAAAATCTACATTAATTGTATTATATTTATATTGAATTATGAAACTCACGACTTCTGTGGAGGTTCAGAGGCTTTGAAAAACAAGTTAATAAAGGTTCATAAATATTTAGGACTTTTAAATGTTTCAATGAAATTTAAGAATATTTCATAAATGTTCGGAAATATTTCCAAGTTTTTGAATATATTGAGGTGCTTCAAAATTTTTAAAATTCCTAACTATATTTGAAACTGAATTGACTTTTTTCTACAATTTAAAAAAATCTTTCAAAATTGATAAAATCATCCTCAAATCTCCTAGATTTTTCTTTTGAGATTTAAACTTTTCCTAGGAATCTTGAAAAACATTTTATTATTTACTCGAAACATTTGAAAATTCTTAAAAAGCTTCTAAATTTTTTTTCGAAATCTTAAGAAAAATTTTGTATTCGCTGAGAACCTTTCAAAATGTATAAAAAGCTTATTCTTCTGAATATCTTCTAAATTGACTTGATTTTTTTCTAAAATTTGAAAGAAATCCTGGACAAATAAAAAAAGTACTTAACTCTTATAGATCATCTTTTGAAAGTCTTTGAAATCGATTGAAATACCCTCTTGAAAATGATTTTAAAAAAACTCATTTTAATTTTTCCTAGAAATTTTGTAGCCTTCAGGAAGCTACATACTGTTTTGATGTTTTTAAAATCATTTGGAAACTTTTAAATATCTCCTAAACTTACGCGACTTTTTCAGGAAATTTTATAATCTTTCAAAATTGAACAATTTTGCTTTATAATCTTTTCCATTTCTTTTTGAAATTTTGGGAAATAATTAAAAAATTTTTGAAATCTTTTTCAAGTTTCTCTTAGAATTCGTGTTTAGAAATTAAAAATCATTTGTCAGTTACCAAGTTTACCAAGTTTTATTGAAATCGGTTGAGAATTGCGCTGAAAATCCGGAAAAGGTTGAAAATACATGATTTTTCCAGAAAAGGATTCTTGGCACTTTTTTTGTATTTGAACGCAAGTCTCTACCTCGAATCTGGATGTTCTGAAATCTTTTTTACTTTTTGCTTAGAAATTATTTTCAAAAATTAAAAATAACTTGAAATTTTCCCATAAATTTCAAGAAAATTGTTTTATTCTTTGGAACCTCTTAAATTTCATAACAAGTTTACATTTTTTTCGAAATCTGCCAAAATCTACAATTTGTTTGAAAGTTTTCGAAATATTTTCAAGATTTAAATTATTTCCAAATCTCTTGAAAGCTTCTGAAACTTCCAAATAGCTTTTAAAGTTATTCAATTTTCCGAACATTTTTTAAAATCCTGAAAAATTGAATATTCATCTTGGAATCTTCATGATTCTTCTTTGACATATTTTGAAATCTTCAAAACTTAAAATTATTTTTTTAAATTATTCCTAAATGATCCTGAATGATCGAAGTTTTTTCTTCATAATTTCGTTTTTCTTATCTCTTTGGCTGTTTGAAGAAGATTACTGCCGTGCAAACTAAAAAGATACATAAGTGACATTTTTATGAAAAATGAGTTTTTGGTATCACTGGATTCGTAAGAGAAAGCTGCATCTAACTAGCGTAATACAAGTAATTAATTATTAATATTTATTGCAAAAATCGATTGTTTAAAACTTAGGAAAGTCGAAAAAGTTGAAAAATACAACACAAAAAGATACACAAAGCACTTTGCGTGTCCCAAAATTTGTACACGGCATCTAATACGTCATCATCATACAAATGAAAAAGAACCTAAAGTGCTTTGTGTCTTTTTTGCCTTGTAAAAGTGACCGAGTGCGGAGCGTATTTACAAACGAAAAGAATCACTAGCCCTTGCGTATGTTTTTGCTTTGTAAAATAGCTCGAGCACTGATCCGAAATCCAAGGGAAATAAGTCCCGGCTATTTTCGGTACTCTTCGGAAATGTTCGGACTTTGGAGTTGCGGGACGAGCGGCAGCCAGCAAGAGCGCGTGATAATATAATACATAATATATTATACATATAGATTGAATGTAGTATGTACATTGTTCGCGTGAAATTTATTTTTCTTCTACGGTAAAAATATGTATTTGGAATAAATATACGTACAATTTTATGATTGTACAATAGAGTGGTCCAAAAAACGCTTTTCGAGCTACAGGGCAAATACCCCCGCAAAAGTTTCCATTTCCGGAGAAAAAAAATCCCTATTTTTTTTCGAAATTCGAATATTAACACGTACCACCGGGCTCTTCAAAATCCCATTTAATTAACATGAGGAGATTTTGGATTTTAGAAACATTGAACTTCAGGGTTTGATCGAGACGTGCCAAACTTTTCAGCGATTGAAAAGGAGTACCTTTGAAATAAAAGCATAATAATAACTTTTATTTTTAACCCTGTCTTAACCCCCCCCCCCCCCACAGCGCCCCAAATATTACACAAAAATAAAAAAACTAGATTTTTACGTATTATTGTTACTTTTTAGCCATTTTCGTTGCCTTTTTGATACAAATAATTACTAATTGACAATTTTAACATTTCCCATGA
>CAKNXH010059730.1:13744-91690 GCA_932178445.1 Andricus quercusramuli | reverse complement strand
TTTGAACATTCTATTTTTCAATTGTTTGAACAAATATAATTTGTTTAAACAATTTTTTTTCCAAAAATATTTTTTAAATCGTATTTTCTGAATTAAAAATAATATTGAATGATTTCGAGGAGTAGTAAATTCTGTTAAAAAGGTCGTGTTATTGTCTAAAAAATTTCATTAGTTTAAGCAATTTTGTATTAAAAAATGTGAATCAATAATATAAAATATTAAACATGGAATTATCTTCGTAAATATATTTTAATATATATTTTTTCTGTCTTCCAGCATGTCAGATTGATATTCATAAGACTTTAAAATGCTATAATGAAATCTAATCTGGAACCATTTCATATGCAGTCATAATTATGAATAAATATGAAAAAAGCAATGATAAAAAGCACTTTTATAATTCAAATTTTATTATGACTTTTATGATTTATTTAATAATGCGCCAAAGAAGATGTAAACCATCCATACTCAATTTGAAGGAAATTTGAAGAAAAAAACAATAATTAATTGTATAAACAATAACATGAAGTTTTTACCATAATTTATTACTTGCCCTCTAGGGTAAAAAAAAATTTTGCAATGCATTTTCAGACCACCCTATTATACAATTTCGATTAGTGTCGAAATGCATACGTCTCAGAATCTCTCTCAAAATATTTCAAGTTATAATAAATTTTTAATGAATTTTAATAAATTTCTTATATAATAAAATATCTGAAGATATGTATAAGTTTTAAATTACCACGTTTTCAAAATGTAAAGTAGCCACAAATGAATAATGTTCACATTAACAATAAGCGAGATTTATATGAGAATTAGTGCGACTAATCCTTTTGCAATTATTTACTATTAAAAAATAATTTGAATCTGAGATTCGTGAATAATTAAATTTTTTAATTAAATTTTTTGTCCCCTTCTGCAAAATTGAAGTTACGTAAAGCGGATGACTTTAAAATATTTATTTGGGTTCAATTCCAACCGAACAAGTCACGCCTACCCCGGAAGGGAAAAGGCTTAATGGTATAATAATAATAATCTACAAAAATGCAGATGCCCTGAAGCAAAATTAATTTTTTATAATAATTTAGGTATTATCATTTTATCTAGTAATCCAGTCAAACTAGACAAACTAGCCATTTTTTCGAACAGCATAATATATATCATGTATTTTTTTGCTTAGATTGTTTCTCACAAGTAAGATATAACAATGTGAGAAACTTTTTTGTAAAGCATCAAAAAAACTTTAATTTTCCCAGGGACAATTCAGTAGACATAAATAGATATAACAAATAAGTTATTTTTCAGTGAGAGCATTTGATCAAAAGATGATTTTTCATAAAAACTAATCTGATTTTTCCTTTTTTTAAACACAAATTGTTAACACAATTTTAGTTTCGTACATCAGATTCGACAAAATTCATTACGCCATTCCACTTCATTAAAATAATTAGAATTCATTTGATGGATAATATGTTGAAATTGAAGAATTTTAAATCAGACTAAAATCAAATTCAAAATGCCATTTAACGTTCAATAATCAAGTCAATGTTTAGAAATCCTGAAAATAAAACAAGAATTCAACGATCAAATTTGGACAACCACCACAAAATACTCCTATTGGATAATATGTTTTTCTACTTAATTTGTTATTTTATTTTATTTAAGAAGTTTATTTTCATTAAAAAAATTATTTTAATTCTAAAAATTAATTTTTTTGGCACTATATTAATAACAATAAAACAGTGCAAACACTATTTCATGCTAAGATCAGCATATTTGGAATAAGCTGATCGATATTATATATGACACTAGGACCAGCCCCCACCACCCTACATAGTGTACCTTACGTATGTTTTTCTCTTGGATTTCGAGGCCGCGCTCGATCTATGCGATAAAGGCACTGTCCGCAAGTGACTTTGTGTTCTTTTTGCCTTGTATTTTCGACTTTTCGCGACTATTAAAAATACGCAAGTCCATTTTCTAATAGAAATTGTTTAAAAAATCAATTTTTTATTGCAAAATATGAAAGAGCACAGTATTTTTACCCTGATAGTGTATATAGATTATTGAAAATATTATTCGATATTAGAGTTCTTTGGGAAAACAGTTTTTCTCGATTTTCTCAGTTCGAGTGAGATTGGACTTATGTATCTTTTTAGTTTGTACGGCAGATTACAAACCATATGGTGAAACTTCGATTATTCTAACTTTTTTCGGCCCCAACTGAAAACAGTTTTTATTTAATTTTTTTTTTTATTTTAACTTCCCATTAACGCCGGAAGGAATCTAAAAATATTTTTTAGTAGGCATACATTTACAGGGATTTTATTGTTAATTGCACTGCCAAATTTACGACTTCGATATATGCTATGAAATTTTCAAAAACAAGTTCATAAAGCTTTCATTGATAATTTTTAACTTTTCAAAAACGATGGAAGGTATTAAGAAATGTTTTTGAGTATGCATACATTTTTTGAGGTAAATAGTTTTATTGTTTACTGAATTATCAAACTCGCAACTTCTGTAGAGATTTGGAATTTTTCCAAAACAAGTTCATAAAGTTTTTATTATTTTTTTTAACCTTAAACTTTTCAAAAACGCCGAAAGATATTGAGAAATATTTTGTAGTGCGCACACATTTTTTGATGCTACTAGTATCGTCAACTTTTGAGGGGGAAATAATTTCCATTCAAAAATGATAATAAAAATTGCAGAAAAAATTTGATTCCTTAAAAAAATATTTATGACTCTTAGAAGTTTGGAAGATGTTTGAAAATAGTGTATACATTTTCAGAAATATTTTCAAGTTTTTAAATATTTTGTATCACTTAAAAATTTCTAAAACTCCTAAATATCTTTTGAGCTGACACGAATATCTCATAAAAGTTTGGAAAAACTTTTTAAATTAAAGCAATCACCCAAAAATATTCTAGTTTTTTGTCGACATTTTTAGAAATTGTTTGAAATCTTTCTAAAAATTCCTTGTATATTATTTTTCTGAATGAAAAATCATTGAAAATTTTCCCAGGAATCTATGGATTTTTTTTTGTTCTGCAATATTTTAAAATTCTCAAAAAACTTCTAATCTTCAAAATTATTTTTTGAAAATATTTAACATCTTCTGAAATGTTTTGAAACCTTCTCAAATATCCTCTTAAAAATTTTTTTTTCTTTTAAAGTAAAAAGTAGTTGATGGTTGAATAGTCATTCCTTTTGCATAAAACTGCAATTGTTTGTTTGAACATTAATCTGTTTTAGTTGAGGATTCAAAAACCTTGTTAAAAAAAGATTTGTTCGTTGAAATCAACTGTTTTTATTGAAAACTAAAATATTTTTTGGTGAAATATCAGATATTACACTTTTGGTTGAGAATTCATATTTCTTGGTTGAAAAATCCACTACTTGGATTAAAGTTAAACGTCTTTGTAAGGAATACATTTTTTGTTGTTGAAGATCCATAATTTTAGTTAAAAATTTGACTATTGGATTTTTTGTTGAAAATTTATATTTTTGGTTGACAATTTGGTTGAAAAGTTCTTCTTGTCGAAACCTCCACTTTTTTGTAGATGATTCGTCTTGATGGCTTTAAAATTCAACAGTTTTATATGGAAATTCGTCTTTTTGGTTAAAATGTTAACTATTTGGTTGAAAATTCATCTTTTTTTGGTTGGCAATTTAACATCTTGGTTGAAAATTGAACTACTAAGTGAAAAATTTATTTTTCTCAAGATTCGCCTGTTTGGTTGAAAATTTTATTGATTTGTTAAAAAGTAATGTTTCTTCTGGTTGAAAATCAATTCTTCATCTGATGATTACACTATTTCATTTTTCATTGAAAGTTTCTTCTTCATAAATTGAAAATTCAACATACGGCACAACATTTATGAATTTCGTTGAAAATTCGTCTTGTTGAGTAGAAAATAAATCTTGTTTGTTGAAAAGTCATCTTTTTGGATGAGGATTCAACTATTTTGTTGGAAATTCGTCTTTTTTGGTTGAATTTAGCTGCTTGAAAATTCTTTTTTTTTGTGGAAAATTAATATTTACCCTGAAAATTCAACAATTCTATTTTCAATTCATCTTGGAAACTTGACTTTGTTGAAAATTTGTTTTTGCGCAGATAATCAATCCTTGTTGAAATTTTATCTGTTTGGTTGAGGATTCAATTAATTTGAAAAAAATTCATCTTCGTTCGTTGAATGAAACTGGTTGAAAATGCGTTTTTGTTAGAACTAATGTTTCAAACTGTAAATTCAACTATTCTATTTTTGGTTGAAAACTTATCTTTCAAAGATGGAAATTCAACTATTTGGTTGAAAATTCGTCTTTTTGGGTAGAAAATTAATCTTCTTTGTGGAAATTCATCTTTTCTTTGGTTAGAAATGAAATTTTGGTGGAAATTCAATTATATTATTATAAATTAAAAGTTCTTGTTAAAAGCTTATCCATTTTCCTGAAGTCACGTATTTTTTAGAAAATTCATCTTTTGTGTTGGAAAAGGCATTGTTTTTAGGTTAAAAAATGCAGTTTTTGTTGAAATTGCAACTGTTGTCGAAAAATTCGTCTGTTTGGATTGGTAACTCAACTGTTAGATTCAAAGTTGAAATCTTTAGTTGAAAATTTGTTTCTTCTTCTCAAAAGTTCATCCAGGTGGTTGTTAACGCATTTGTTTGGTTAAGAATCATTATTATTTTTTTTTTAATTTGTCTTCTTTGGGTTGAAATTTCATATTGAATTCAATATGGCACCTTAACATTAATTTGATTCAAAATAATCTATTCCCCTCCTTTCGTGACAAATCACCCTATTATCCCTGTTTCGAGAGAAATATGGGGCCTGTAGTCTGAGATTTGAATATTTTTAATTATTTTCGATTCATTAAAATTCCCTATAATATCACGTAAAGGGGTCTCGAAACTCCTGCTTCGCTAATATCAACGAAATCCAATCTAGAACCTTGGGTCTTGATAGCACAGACTCAAGTGGCGTTGATGAATAAAAAGTATAGAGGACAAATGACATCGTTTTCTCGATTGTTGGCTAAGCGGAAGTAGGTTGGCTGGGTAAATGGTGGATTTTTTTCTTGGGTGGAAGTACGATGCCACATTCAGGGTAATGGACAATCGATGACGGGAGGATGACAGAAGGAGGAGTCGCTTGGCTAAGAGAGTGTGGTAGATAGATAGAGTGTGGTATTGAATGTCAGAGACGGCTGAGGGGGAGGGGGATGAGTCTTGAAATTACAAGGCATTTGCACGACATGCAATCAAGAGGACATGGACAGACAACCAGTACATTGCGCCTTCGGCGAAACCACCTTCTTCATTTGGCGAACGACCTCCGATAATTATTAGATACCATGGCTGGCATACCTCGAGATCTTCCGCCCCGGGCCACTAGGCAGCGTCATCCATCCAGCTTTCGTGTATTATCCTCCTCATAAGGGAAGCCTTCGAGGCTCCCCCTAAATCAGAAATCGCATCTCAAACTGAAAGAAAAAACTCGTTAGATCTTGGATTGCATGCAAGATAAAGATTCCAAGGAATTGCTCCTTCTACTAAAATGTGTAAGGCTGAGATGGCGAAATCACGCGCTTCGCGCTCGCTAATGTATTTACCTCGCGCTACGCGTTCAGATGCTTTCGCGCTCGGCTTAGTTCACAGTATAATGCATATACAGAAGCTTACTTGCAAATATTACAAAACTTTCGAAATCACCACTTTTAAGGAGATTGTTAAATTTGTTCCGATTTTAGATATAAAAAAAATTAATTGACTCGTAGCTCTTTTATAATTCTGTAATCTGTTATATAATCCAGGTTTGCTACAGTTCAGAGAATTTCGGAAAGTTAGGGAAAGTCAGGGAATGTCAGGGAATACTGGAGAGGGTCAAGGAATTTTAGATGAACTGCAGATGAAGTTAAATTTATGATTTTGTTGAAATTTCAACAATTTCAATTTGGTTAAAATGTGATTCTTTTTGGTTGAAAATTCAACTTTTTTATTGAAAATTTCTCATTTTGGTTTGAAAATTCATCTGTTGTGGTAGGAATGGTAGCTTTTTTGGTTGAAAATTGCAACTGTCTTTAGTTTAAAAATTACACATTTTTTTTTATTGAAATACCAACTATTTTATTTTTCGTTGAGAATTAATCTTTTTCAATTAAAAATTCAATTGCTTAGTTGAAAGTGGAATTACTTTGTTAAAATTTTTTTTTTTCTGGTTGATTCATGACTTTAGTCGAAAAACCGTTTTTCTTCTTCAAAATTTACTTGTTTTTTTCAAAATGGTTGTTTTGGTTGAAAATTTATTTTATTAACTAAAAATTGAACTATTTAAAGTTTGATGTAAGATGTTATTTTGTCGACCAGGGTAAATTAATTAATTAATTTTTGATGTTAAACATTTCGATCTACTGGTCAAATAATTTTTCTGGTGAAACGAGAAAAAAATCTGCCCCAGCCCAGATTTGAACCGGGAACGCCACTTTTCACAAGTGGAGCGTTAACCAATTACGCCACCGGGGCCGGCGCAGATAATTTCTCGTTTCTCCTACATCCACAGGATGACGTGAATCTACGTCTAATTTTAACCTGTGGGTTTAGTGACTCATTCTAGTCTGAATTAATTTACCCTGGTCGACAAAATAACATCTTACATTAAATTATTCAGATAGGTGAAATTTATTCAAACTAGAATGAGTCACTAAACCCACAGGTTAAAATTAGGCGTAGATTCACGCCATCCTGTGGATGTAGGAGAAACGAGAAATCATCTGCGCCGGCCCCGGTGGCGTAATTGGTTAACGCTCCACTCGTGAAAAGTGGCGTTCCCGATTCAAATCCGGGCTGGGGTAGATTTTTTCTCGTTTCACGAGAAAAATTATTTGATCAGTAGATCGAAATGTTTAATATCAAAGATTAATCATTTTAAGTTTGGTTGAAAATTTATCTTCTTCGCTGGAAATCCATTTATTTGATTGAAAATGTAACTATTTCGATGGAACTTTATTTGCTTTTGGTTGTAAAATTTATTTTTAGTAAATGCATTCCTTTGGTTGAAAATTTGATTTTTTAGCCAACTTCACCCAGCACCCTAACCCACGCACCCTACGCTACATTACCCCGTACTCTAGCCGACGTAAGATTGTACTCTACCCGGCTTTACTTTTTACACTAGCCAAAATTACCCCGTACTTTAGCCGACTTTACCTCATACCTGAGCTGATTTCACCGCGTGCCCTAGCCAGCTTTACCTCATACCCTAGTCGACTGCACCCAATATCCTACTTGAATAACCCTTGTACCTTAACTGACTCATCCCTCGTACCCTAACCAACTTCACTCCGTACCCTATCCGACATTACCCCGTATTCCACCCGACTTCATCTCGTACCCGAACCGACTTCACTCGTACCTGAGCCGACTTTACCGTGTACCCCAGCCGACTTCACTATATACACTAGCCAACTTTACCCCATATCCTAGCGGACTTTAGCTTCTACACTAGCTGATTTTGCCCCGTACCATAAGTTGCTTCACCCACTCACCCTAATCGACTTTACCCACTCACCCTTGCCGACTTTACCCACGCACACTAACTTACTTTACCAATGCACCCTACGCGACTTTACCCCGTTCTCTAGCCGACCTAAACTCGTACTCTACCCGACTTCATCTTTAACACTAGCCGAAATTATCCTGTACTCTTGCCGACTTTACCTCGTTCCTGAGCAGATTTCACCCCATACCCTAGCCGACTTCACCTTATACCATAGCCGACTTTTCCGCGTGCCCTAGCCAGCTTTACTTCATACCCGAACCTACTTAACCCCGTACCCTAACCGACTTCACTCCGTACCCTAGCCGACACAACCCCGTACTCTAGCCGACTTCACCTCGTACCCGAACCGACTTCACCTCGTACTAGAGCCGACTTCACCGCGTACCCCAGCCGACTTCACCTTATACACTAGCCAACTTTACCCCATACCATAGCCTACTTTAGCGTACCCTAGCTGATTTCACCCCGTATCCTAAATTTCTTCACCCACTTACCCTATCCGACTTTACCCCGTAC
Organism: Andricus quercusramuli; assembly: GCA_932178445.1. Classification (NCBI taxonomy): domain Eukaryota; kingdom Metazoa; phylum Arthropoda; class Insecta; order Hymenoptera; family Cynipidae; genus Andricus; species Andricus quercusramuli. Next base: position 83,611 of record CAKNXH010059730.1, on the reverse strand, counting down.
CTCAACCGACTTTACCCCAAACTCAATTAATGTATTGATAGGCTACGAAACCCCTTTTTGTAGGCTCATGGCGTCTACTTTGGCTAACCTTTTTATTTATTATAGCTTCAAAACGCAATTTTTGTTATGCCTAACAATTTTTATGTTTCATGTTGATGTCTTAACTTCATAGTAAATTTCATGTAGGCAAATAATTGTAAAATAGTTTGTATATTCATAAGATGTTATGCTGAAAGTTTAAGTTACTAGATATTTTCTTTATTATTTTATAAATTTTGCTATGAAAGTTCTATCCAGTAAGAAGAAACTAATTGGGACGAATTCAGAAGAATACGTCAGGAGTCCCCCTGAATCTTGTTTTGCGACAATCCCGAATTGGAGATGGTGAATTCGTGTAAATTCGTGAAAAGTAATATAATCTTCAAATATCCTATTTGCCCGAATTCATCGAAAAATTTGTAGGGGATCTAATTCATTTGAATGCGTCAGCACAAATTAATTTCAGTGTCCGCCAATTCGTTTTAATTTGCCAGATTTTAAGTCAAGCCCCAATTCACCAGAATTCACCAGCGCGAATACAATTAAAGACTGGCCTATTCAATCGAATTTTTAAAGTATAACCAACGCATGCAAATTTTATTATTTTTTTTTTCGAAATGACCTCGACCACCAATTAAGGCGAATTGACACGCATTCAATTCGCGCTGGCTCAATTCGTTTCAAGGAATCAGAAAGCAGAATTCAGGCGAATTTAAACACGTTAATTCGCCTCAATCCTCCCAAATTAGTTTTTTCTGCTGGGTATAGGCTCACCAAAAATATGTATGTTACGTTCACTGATTTTTCAATTTAAAATTATGAAATTTTTAAGTTAATATTCTTCACAATGATTGAATAGAAAACGCAGAAAACACCTCTTTTTCACAAGATACTGCTAGGAGTTAACATTTGAAGAAAATAAAATTTTTTAATTCTGAACAATTTCAGTGAAAACGTTCATTTTGACCTAATTTACATTTTGTCTGGTGAACCGATAATTTTAATAAAGAAAAAGTGTTCTCGGAGGCGTCTGGAAAAATACGGGATTTAATATAAAGCAGCCGGGTTAGCATAACCTCCTGTGTCATTACGCACCTGTAGAATGTAGATGGACCTCGATTCTCAAAAGATGTTTATGCTTCGGGATAAAATTGCTTCATAAAAAACCACCAAAGAAAAATGCATGCAAAAATGAATTCGAGCCGCATCTGGCACTGACGTGAATATGAGCCTTTTATTACCAGCGATATAATTATATAAATCGCTTTGAAGAAGACCCAATTTCTTGAAGAATATGGTTAACATCAGAGTATTATCTAAATCTAAAAGCATTTATGTAAATCAGATTCGACTCCCATTATTTCTGTTCCTATAAAAATTCTTCCCAAGGAATTCCCTTCAAAATTCGCGTTCAAAACTTCGACAGGTTCCTTCAAATTTAATGATAAAATTGCAGAAAAATAAGTCAAAAATTAGGTTGAACTAAACAATATTTTTTATTTGTTATATCGTAGACTTCATTCTTTAAGGATGAAGGACACTCGTGCTCAAATTAAACACTTATGCATTTTATCGCACACATCCCTACTCGGTGATCACAATATTTACATAAAAATGCAGGGTTAGAAGATTATACGACGATATGAAACAAAATGATATATGTTGATACAGAAAGGGTTTATTTGGCTATTAAAGGAAAGTGGGTTCATAACCACAATTAAGCAAAGTGAGGGTTGAATGACAGAGTAGTTGCAAATAATGATCGTATTCCACTATACCTGATGGCGAAATAATTACTAGGATAGAAAATGGGTAAACGCTGGTTGGTAACCCGGGGTGGTTTAAGTTTAATTACGCAGTCAAGGAAAGTTTAATCTTCCCATGAAAGCTCAAGATGTATCGTAAATCGTTTCCAAATAGTTATTCCACATTGGGATTATGAAAACAATTTCCAATTTATTTTATACAAATTTATTTAAATTTTGTTAAACTATGGTTATTACTTTTCTAATATAAATAACAATTAGATTGCTCTTTTTCAGCCATGCTTCAAATGGTATAATTAACTAATCTCATGTACTAAGACCCACGCGGTTGATAAGCTTATATAATTACCTTTAATATCAGATAATTCTGTTGTTAAATATAGTTCAAGAAAATTATGTAACAAATGGCACTAAAATTAATTTGAAGTAATTTTCAACCATAAAAGAGTCTCGTATAATAAAAAGTTTAAGAAAAATAGATTTTGTAATATTTTCTGACATAATTATGTGCAATTAGTATTCATTTTTACAATTAATTTTTTTTTCGATAATAAAGAAATGTTTTTAGGCGATATTTTCAACTTAAAGACATAATTAGGTGCTTTTAAGTTTTTGAATTAAATTCTAACGGAAGAACATAAAAACAAACATGTATTCCCTCTTTTAAAAGATTTAAATCTTTCTAGGAAAAACAAGGAATGTTTCAGAAAATTTTTGAAAATTTGGGGTGGGTTAAGAATTGAAATTTTTTCATATTGACGTCTGAATCTCTACAGATCCGGAAATCAATTTTTCTCTATCAAAAAGCGTTTCTTTGAATTTATTTAGTTCTTACTTTCTCTTCTGGAAGTTTTACAACTTCCTAGGATCTACAGGGAATGTTTCAAAATGTTTTAAAATTTCGGATTGCGACTTGCGAAGAAAATCATAATTTTCTTATATTAGGCTATATAAACAACTGTGGATCTGGAAATAACTTTTTTTTATTCAAAAAGTGTTTTTTATATTTACGCAGTTCCTACTCCCACTTCTGGAAGTTTTGAAACTTTCTGGGAACAATGAGGAATTTTTTAGAAAATTTTGAAATTCAGGAGTGGGAGAAAATTGTCAATTTTCGTATACTGAACAATAAATTGACTTATGGATCTATAAATTATTATTTTTTTTTTCAAAAAGTGTTACTTTAGATTTTTACAGTTTCTGTTACCATTCCAAAAAGTTGTACAACTTTCTAGGATCAGCAAGAAACTTTTTAGAAAATTTTGAAATTTCGCGGTGGGAAAAACATTAAAATTTTCCTATATTTCCTCTATTTCCTATATTTTTACTTGTGAAAAATAGTATATTGTGCTACAAGTGCTAAAAGTAGGCAGTTCCACACGATTGTGAAGTCTGCTGCACGAGGCAGAGGCGAGTCGTAGGCGAGTTGGAAGCGAGCCGAACTGCAACTGTCTACTTTCAGCACCTGTTGCACACGATATTTTTCGTAACAAATGCAGGAAATTCACAATTTGAGAAACAAAAAGAATAATTCTTTTGGAAATTTATGGTAAAATTACCAAAAATTACCGAAAATTTCCGGAAATTAACGTTGAATTTGTATATTACCGGAAATTTCTAGTAGTTCGAGGTATCCAGAGCTTTTCTGAAAAAATTCGATTTTTTCCAAAATTGTCGGAAATTTATGAAAAGTTGCTAAATCATCGGAAATTTCAGGTCTCCAAGATTCCAAAAATTTCCAATATGGAAAATTGCTAAATTTCCAGTAATTTATGGAAAATTGCTAAATTACTGGAAATTTCAGGTAGCAAAGCTTTTTGGGGAAAATGTCAAAATTCACAAAAATTTCCGAAATTTATGAATAATTGCTGAACTTCCCAAATTTCTGGAAATTTCAGATTTCCAAAAATGTCTAAAATTTTCGGTAATTTGTCGGTAATTGATGGTAATTTTTCAGTCATTTGTGGTAACTTATCACTTTGTGCTTGTCCAATCACTATTCACTACTCACAATCAGTTTCTCAAGCGTCAAATCATAATTAAGTGAGGTTATTATTTCGGCAGTCCTGGAAAGTAAATCTGAATCGAAATGCGCAAGCGCAACAGCAAGAAAAAATAATCTGGCTGGAAGTGCGCAAGCGCAGCAGCTAGAGAAAGTCTTTTTGTAACTGCTTTTTACCACGGCTTTGGAATTGATCACTTCCCGCACGCAATACATGCCTCGAAAAGCCGTGCGTGCGTTACAAAAAAACTATTCTTGTTCATAACTATCTTCTCCTATATTAATGCTAGAAAAATGCATTTTTTCCTGAAATTTTCAACTTTGCATTGGCTTTTTAATTATTAACAAATAATAAATCAATATTGAAGATAATAATTATTCTAACAATCTTTTTCTTTATTGTGAATATGTGTTTTAGAAATAAAAAAGATATTTGTAAAATTGATATAATCAGTTACTTAATTTAGATCTTCATAATCTGTATATGTACATTATCATTGATAAGAACGAATTTTCTTCAGGAAGCCTTTTTGTTTATATTAATATTTTTAAAGAATTGACAAAAAAGAAAAAATAATTTGCTCTGAAAAAATGTAATACTATTTAAAAAACGATTCTTGTTAAAAGTTCATTTATTATTTGTTCATAACTAAAAAGTTAAAGCAAAACTTGAGATTTCATAAAAAAAACCGCAACGGTCTAGTATTAAGCTGAGAGAAGGTAGTTAAAAACAATAATAATAATTTGTTTGAACGATTGATTTTGACAAATTGCATTAGTAATATTACCTCACACTAATCGAGAAGTGGTTAAAAAGTGGAAAATTATAAAAAACTGCAACTTTATTGCATTATTCTAAGAGAATATTGTGAGTAATAATAACAAATTGTTTTAAAAATTATTCATTTCAAATCTTATTTATTATGGATTCGCTTTAACTGAAAAGTTGCTAATAACTTGAAAAATTCGGAAAACAGCGAGTTTCCAACTCTATATTAAGAGAGAATCGCTAAAAACAATAATAGGTGAATTAAAAAATTTATATGAACATCTAATTTTAAGTAATAAAAACAATTTTTATACAAAAAACTCCCTATAAAACAGACTTATGGGGCTGATATTTGAAAAATTAGATTTGATTCGTATTCTACGGCTAATTGTGAAGAGAAATGTTTATTTTCAACTCAATTCACCTAATATTGACGATTCTGAATAAAATGTTTAAAACGTCGTTTGAACAAATTTTCAGGCGATATGCATGGAAATACAAAAAAATGTACCACTATATTGTACATAGAGTACATACTTGAAAAAAATTTTATAATTGTTACACTATAAACACCTCAATTCATAGAAAAACTTCCAGCCTTTTTTTATAACGAAATTGGATAAAAACGCTGCAAACAGTTGAGTGCTGTATTGAAAATTAGAAAAACACATTCAACTGTGTCCAGCGTTTCTACCTTATTTAAAGACAAAAAAAAGCTTGGGATTCTCTCCGTTTTTGAGGTTCAAATCGGAAAATTTTAATGACAGCGCGAAAGTTTGAGAAACCAGAACTTTTTTTGCTGAATTAGAGTCGCTACTCTGTTTTTGCATGAATGAGCTACTTTTAATTTTTGTTGTGCTATAGTTTTTCACATTTCCGATATTTTGGAAATAGTGATGGATGGGGCAGAATCCTTCGTCAGCTGTCCAACAGAGCATGGAGTCGAGACGGTTTGGACAGGCTGAGTCGAGGGTTAATCACTCTTCAGCATCGTTTTCTCTCTCTTTCTCAATCCTTTATCCTTTATCCTTTATCTCCTTCCTCTCCTCTCATCATTCCGCTAAAGCCCTTTGCAAAGCGCAACCAGCCAGCCGGCCATCGAGTATCTTCCGCTAGGTTTGGTACACCTTACACGCACCCCAACCTCAGCCTGGACGGGATTTCCCCCTGCCTGCCAATGCGGTCCTTTTGTTCGCCGATAGGTATGCCTACGCCCATTCGATTAAACACATATAGGATCGATCCCAATTATTAAATCTATGCCTTGTCCGTGAGCGGACAAGGGAATCATCGTGCATCAGTTACGCTCTTTCCCATCAAAGGCGAGATGTAAATGACGTCAAGTACCAATTGGTATTATTGGATCAATCAGTTAGAGCTAAATTTAAGTTTAAAATCGAAAGATAACTATGCAATTTTTTAAGAAGATAAATTCATCTGGCTTCAAAATCCTTACCCCTTTCCGAGGGGGAATTTACTGGTTAAAAAGCTGTATGGAGTAATCCCTATTATGCCTCGTTACGCATTATTACGCCGGCAGGGTAGGAGCCATTGTCAGAAGTAAAAATATAATAAATGAAGCTCAAATTGGGATCTATAATTCTATACTTGCACCCACTGTACTGTATGGTAGCGAGACCTGGACCAACCAAGAAACCGCAACTACACTCAAATACGTTCATAAATTTGAAGAAAAAAAAACTTTGAAATTGTTTAATTCTGTTAACAATTATTATTGTTAATAGTTCTCAAAGTAGTTGGAATTAAGCTTCGGACTAAACTACTTACAAGTAAATAAATAAGATGAACCTTTCTCAGTGGAAAAAAATAATTTTTCCTATTAAATCTTCTTGAAAGATTTCTTGAAAGCTAATTAATATTAATTTTTGATTAATATTTTGCGTGATAAAAAATATGAATTGATAATAACATTGAAACAATTACAATTTTTAGACAAACCATCATGGGAAATATTTTTATTAAGGATGTTCATTAATTTATCGAGTTTTGTTTGGTAATTTTTCGCTGTGAGTACATAAAACGTTAATTAATTCTACCAAATTACAATACAAGATTTAATCATTTATAAAAATTGCCGCAGTTAGCTATTTTATGAATGATTGTAGGTAATTACATATTTCATACGCTTTTCTATTCGGCAGGAGTGCTTCATGTTACGTTTACCAATGCGGTAAAAAGCTGTGCATTTTTTAAACAATTTGTTCATCAAAATTACAGGTAATAATTTTACAGCTAAATATTGTAACTTACCCTAAATTACCGAAAATTCATTTTCAAAAATTTCCGATAATTTATAAAAAATGCGGTCCTTTATGGTAATTTTATAGGTAAATATGGTAACTGACCTTTGATTACACAAAATTAATTTTTAAAAATTTCCATAAATATCCGGAAATTTATGAAAAATTTCGGTCATTTATGGTAATTTTACAGATAAATACTAAATATGGTAACTTACCTAAAATTCATTTTAAAAAATTTCCATAAATTTCCGGAAATTTATAAAAAATTTCGGTCATTTATGGTAATTTTACAGTTATATATGGTATCTTACCTTGGATTACTCAAAATTCATTATCAAACATTTCCATCCGGAAATTTATAAAAAAATTTCAACCATTCATGGTGATTTTACAGGTAAGTATGGTAACTTACCATTGATTAAACAAAATTAATTTTAAAAAATGTTCATAAATTTCCGGAAATTTATGAAAAATGTCGGTCATTTATGGTAATTTGACAGGTAAATATGGTAACTTACCTTAAATTAATTTCCATAAATTTCCGGAAATTTATGAAAAATTATGGTAATTTATGATAATTTTACTGGTATATATGATAACTTACCATAGATTACCCAGAATACATTTTCAAAAATTTCCATAAATTTCGGTTATTTATGATAATTTTACAGGTAAATATGGTAACTTACCCTAAATTCACTTTAAAAAATGTCCATAAATTTCCGGAAATTTGTGAACAATTTCGGTTATTTATGGTAATTTTACTGGTATATATGATAACTTACCATAGATTACCCAAAATAAATTTTTTTTAAATTTCCATAAATTTCGGTTATTTATGATAATTTTACAGGTAAATATGGTAACTTACCCTAAATTAATTTCAGAAAATTTTCATAAATTTCCCGAAATTTATGAAAATTTCGGTCATTCATGGTAATTTTACAGGTATATATGGTAACTTTCCATGAATAAGCGGAAAATTGTATTATCTGCAACCAAAATTTCCTCACAGTTTTTACGGTGACTGGGCTGATAATCATAAAATGCGAGCTCATAGACACATAATTTTTATTATTCATCTCTGACGTCACTTTTCAGTCCCTAGGAAGTGAAAAGTACTTTTTACTCCCTACGGAGTAAAAAGTAAAGCTTTAGCCCCGCTGCATAGGCGTCGAAAAGGGCTTGAAATCATGCATGTGTCATAAAAAAGTTATTTTTAGTTCCACCAGATTACTTATTCAACATTTATATTATGTGAAAAGTAGAATAAGTAGTTATTTCATGATAAACTATCGTTTGAAATAACTTACAAATAAGGCAGTTAGATATTTTAATTGGTACATGCTAATTTTTCTTGGATTAAGCTGCATGAAACCTTTTAGTTGTTCTTTGTACGTTTGTATTAAAATTAATATAATTAATGTTTAATAAATAACGCGGTCATTGATTATAAAGTGGACACGTTCAAATTAAGGAAATCGTTTGCAAAAATCGGTCAATATTTTGTGTTTGTTGATGGATTTGAAAATTTGAAAAAATTGTTGTATGCAGTTTTTACTAGAAAATAATAATAAAATATAAGTAATTAAAAAAATGTGCTCTGATGAGATTGAGAATTGTTGAAAGTGTGAGAAAAGCATTTTCTTTTCGATTGAGCATTACGAAAAAAAATTTGTTTCATGAAAGCAAAATATTTGCATAATTTTTCATTCAATCTGAAAAAATTATGTGTTATTGTTCACTAACCAAAAATTTGTATTAAAAATATTCGTCATGTTTTTTGAATTAATAGAAGATGTTTTTTGGAATTTTGTAATCCAGAATAAGCCGATATAATCAATTAAAAAATTTATTTTTCAATAGAAAGATTTTGAGCAAAAATCACAAAAAAATTGATTTTTTTTACAACCATTTTTTGTTAATAGGATTTATGTTAAGCACATTTATGTTCTATTATTTTTTCCTTGAAAGAATATTTAAAATTCTAAATTATGAAATAAATTAAACACAAAATTGAACATGAAAAATAACCATGAAGGAGCTTTACAAATCAATTGAAACCTAAAAAAAAAAAAAAGAATTTCAGTTAATCATATTGACACAATATGTCCACAATATGACACAAAGTGTCCAAAATAGAAAAAGTACAATGGCCTTAAACAAAAAATTCCATTGGAAATCTTTGGCAATCTATACTTCATTCACTCAACAAATAAGTAGCCAAACTTTGCAAAAAATCGATAATGTAAAGGTCTGGTATGTGTGAGTCCGGCGTGGAATCCGCCTCCGGTCAAATTAAAAAATTTTTCATATCAAACAAGAATTTATTATCTTACATGATGGTACACCTGACATAGAGAAAAATTGGTATTTCAATAACTCAGTTTCTGAAATTGATAACTAATGTTCCAGAAGATAACTGCCCTATTATATCGCATACCAACCACTTTTCGTTTATTCTAATGAAAATATATATCAGATATCATTTACCTAAAAGATAAATATCTCAGCACGTAATTATGCCCATTAAAAGTTCTAAAGTGCATACAAAATGGTATTTGATAGGGGAGTTGAGATTGAAAAATCTGTCTCGCGCCACACTGTCGTTTCTGTGCGGTCATTAGGGCCACTAAGGGACCCGGGACCACCGCATATTGACTAATAGCTGCTGGAACCAACTCGTTCTAGAACCTTTGTAAGGTGCTGTTCGAGAAGGTAAAAAAACAACTGAAAAGCGGTCAAGAGCTTGGCTTGACATATGTCAGGACAAACTGAATCGAGTGCCTTTAATAGAGGTAACGGAGACGGAATGTACCTTCGTGGTATCTCGCGTGTTACATTTAAATGATTGATGAATATTCTCAATGAGGATCGCAGCTGGATCAAACATCTTCCTGGGTTCGAGACTGAGAGTAATCCCGGTTGTACCGGTCCAACCAGTGGCGTCGAGAAATTTCATTCAAAAATTTCAAATTTATTCCTTATTTACTGCTTTTTACTGGAGTACAAAATTCTACTTAGAAGTTTCAATGCAGAAAAAAGCTAGGCTAACTTTGGCTGCTGCTTTTTTCAGATCTTACTTCAGCATCAAGTCCTTTGTGACACAAAAATGCTGCGTTTCAATTTTGGGTCAATATCTGACTAAAAATGAGCCCAGTTTCTTTTGTGAATTATCCAAGAAATTGGGTTACAGGGGAAACAAGTACGAGGTGCATAGAGGCCTAAAATAGATTTTCGATGGGAATTAAAAGAATTAATGACTAGATAGTTTGGAAGTCAAGAGTCTGACGAATCGAGAGAGTGAATCCAAGAATCATCAAACTCGTTTTCAATATTGCTACTCATAAAAAAAATACTACAGGATTGATGCTTTAAACCCCAGTTTCTTTTTCCTATTATTCAGTTCGTACTGGTATCCACCTCATTCTCGTTTCTCCTTGTTGAAGGGACTATTGCGTTAAAATACCTTATTGAAGTATTTTGAAAGCTGTGCTAAAATTATAAAAAAATTTGATAACTTCTTGTTTTAATTCGAAGTTTAAACTTACATCAAGTTGAAGAAGTAGTGGATTGTAGAAAATAAGAAATTGTGTAAGGTACTCAGATTTTGCCTACGTCAATGAACCCTACGTAACACAGATGCATCACTCAGCTAAAAGTGTTTCGAGAAAGATATGTGACATAAAATTCATGGAAATATGACTCGCTCATACATGAAACTACACTTTGAAGTATTATTTCCGACATGTCTCTGTGAGAACGTTCGATGATCATAAAAGCAGTGTTGGATAACAACCAGTAGAACAAGGGTTTATTGCGAAGTCCTTGCTTTTATTTGAAAAAATGCGTGAGTAATACAGCTGAAATGATGTATATCATTTTGTTTATTTCAATCATATATCGCGTGAAAAAAAAACTATCATTATTATCATACCATTAGGTCACATCCTTTTTGGGATAAGCGTAACTCATTCGGTTCTAGCCTCGTTATATTGCTGGGGATCAAGAAGTGCATATAAGAAAAGTGAGAGGGGGTATAATAGAGTTTTTAGATTAATCTGGAATTCCCGTGTTGTTTTTTTAAATGGCACTTTTGCTCCTTAACACTGCTCCGACCTAGGTCGTTGATCAATCTCCGTAACAATCAACCCAAGCGAAGAGCTTCATGAAGTCATCATGTTTTATATATCACACAAAAAGACGTAGTTTACTGGTAAACACATAGTTAGATCCATACTCTCAAGTTTAATCACATTCATTGAGCAAAGCTCTCCACGCGGGCCGATTAGTAACCAAGGTTTCTATGGCTTTTTTATAGCTTGTCGTCTTGAAGTCTCATTCACAATGTTCTACCATTCTTTCCTTGGACTGCCTCTGGGTACGCTGTCATTTACTTGACCTGAATATAATTGTTTGGTCCTTCGTTCTTTTTTCATTTTTTCAACATGTCCAAACCATCTCAACAAATTTCTTTCACTCTTAGCAGTGTGTCCTCTACACCAAATTCTTTGAGAATCCTCTTATTATTGATTTTGTTCATTAGCGTTTTATCGCATACATCTCAGGTCTAGATCCATTCTAAGTCCATGTCTCGCTACCGTACAACACAACCTTATCATCAGAAAAACGCAAACCCACGCACCTTCACTGTTCCGAGGTTTACACTCTCTTCGTCTAAAAGAGACTTATTCTAAAACACTTATCGAAAGCTTACTTCTATCGACTTCACCGATCGCTTTTTCCAGGTCAAGAAATGTGCAGAAAACTTTTTCTTTACCCACCAAATTTTTTCTGTGATCTATTTCAAGCTAAAAATTTGCATGACATTCGCACATGATCTTCATGGCACAAATCCACATTGGACTGCCCAGTTCATTTTTTTCTGTTATTTTTATTACCCTATTAATACGTACTTTTAAATATATTTTGCCTACGGTACTCAGTAAGCTGATACCTCTGTTATTATCACAGTTGCTTTTATCTTCCTTTCCTTTGCATATTGGGATGATAATCGCCTTTACCAGTTATCTGGAACTTTTCCCATCTCGAGACATAAAATCAACTCGCACAACCTGTGAGGTATGTAGTCGCCACAGCTTTTAAGCATTTCAGCTCTAATACCATCTACATCAGAAGCCTCACCATTCTTCAACTTCTTAATTACATCCCTAATCTCAGAGGCACAGATTCCTTCAACCGGGTTTTCCAACGTATCGTCTTCTATGTCGCAGTTGTGCTGCTCCGTAGCTTCACCACCCAATAATTCCTTGACAAATTATTTCCAAACAACTTTTTCTCCATCTTTATCATATGATATTTCACTTTTGCTACTTCTAATGCCAACTTACTCTGTACTACTACTTCCTTTCTTTTTGACTCTAAACCATTTTCAACATAATTTATTGAAAATCGTTTTGCATTTCTTATCTTCTTCCGCTATGATTTTACACTCGCTTTCTTTAACTAGTATTTTTACTTTTCTGTTATTGTCCCTATAATCGATTCATATTCTGTCTTGTCATTGCCAAGACCTATATTTAACTTTCTTGCGTATGCTTTTTCTCGTTAACGAATACGCGGACTAGATTGTAATTAAAAATACAGTGGTTTTTCAGGGCCCCAGAAAAGCACTAAATTGTTGCTAACGATATAACATGTTTTCGAGGAAATAAAATTTCGGTGAAGTGTAATTTTTGCTAAACGAATACCTATACCACATCTAATGTAAGTCACAGTAGAATGAACCAATCAGCTGTCGAAAACAAGATCAGCTGTTGAGATTTTAGAGAAAGATTCAAAAAGATTCGATAAGTCGATAATAATGTATAAACAATTCGATGCGTCGAACATTCAAGTAGACGCTAATATCAAAAGATTAAACATTTCTTGCATGATTATTAGAATAAATTAATGCAATAGTTCAAAAATTTAGAATACAAATAAGTTTTTTTTTAGCCGAGTTAGTTATAATGGTGGATGATCCTCATCCACCCCGTGCTATACCAGTAAAAGATTTTTCAATTTCAAAAGGATTGCAGGGAGGGATTGAGAAATGTGTTCATTAGGATTCGGATTGAAGTTGGTGTTGATGCACGAACGGAGAAGGATTGATAAATGAGATTCGGATCCATTCGGATTGAATTTTGTAGTTGATACACGGACTGGAAAAGTGGTAGTCTTTTCTTGATTTCGAACTGCAAAACGATAATTTGAAAAGATAATTACAAAATATTGAAAGGTCTATAAATTGTGCAACACAGAATTTTAAGAAAGAAGACACGCACGCTAAACTACGCAATCGGTCTCGTATTGTAGGAAGGGGAGAAATCCAAAGTCTACACAAATTTGGAAATAATTAATTGAATCCAGTGATATTTCTTCGATTATTACTAAATAAGAGACTCTATCAATAAATTTCTAGTTTCTTCCGCTTTGATCCTTTCTAGGACTTGTAAAATATGTTTCCCGATTCTAGCTGACACGAGAGTCTTATCAGAAGCTGACATAAAACACGGGTCGTTCCACGTCGACCATAGCGTCAAACCAATCGGAGTTGATACAGTCTCTTCCTTTCCACTATCTCACGCTTTCTTCCTTGTCCTTCTGATTCGTCCCTCACCTTTTCTCGTGTTCTTTTTTTTTCTTACCGGCTTTTCTATCTTCTTTTTCCTCTGATAAAATGTACCACCCTCGAAGTCGAGTGGTTCCTCTACTTTTGGTGATTGCCGAAGAGATTTAGAGACCAGTCGTAATGCAGTTGTCGAAGTCTAAGTCTGGGCACGATTCTGACGAGCATTGTGATCCATTATCTAGACAGAATCGGAATCACAAGTTTGTTGACAATTTTCTTGACAGAATATTCATTAAGTTGACTTGGGTGACACTCAACCTATAGGTGCAATCAACAACTAAGCTTTTTAAAATATCAATATCCTCGAAATTCGGAAAAATCGTATACTTTTTTTCTATAATACCTTTAAGTTTAATCAAAATTCGTTTTATGGTTTTAGGAATATCGATAATTCAAAAAGATGTGTAGCCGAAATTCAACATGACGCGACTCCCGTAATTTTGAAAATTTTTAAAAATTCTTCAGGCACGAAATGTTTAAAAAATGTTTAAATAATTAAAAAAGGTTTTTATCCAAAACGAAGTTTTTCAGATAAAACTTCCATGTTATACAGTGAGAAAATACATTTGCGTCAAAAACGTTTTTCTGAACCAACAAATTATTTCACTACGTCATGTAAGATTCAATACATAATGAACTTAAATGAACTTTAATTAATATGTGTAGCGAAAAATTTGATCCAAATTATGCAAAGAATATGAATAATAGACTATTGGAATTGAAATACGAATTATAACCAAACTTTTAGGTCAGCTTTTTTTAAACTATAAATATTTTATGTAAAAATAGAGAAAAATTTACCTTTAGTTCCTGTTCGCTTCGAAATAAGTTCATTCATAAGCTCAACAATGTGTTGAAATTGATAATAAATTGTACAATATCTTTTTCAAAAAACTGATTTTCGGAAACATACTTCTTTTTGAAGTTTTAATTCTTGTGCAATTTTTTCTACACAATTTATCCTTCTGAAGTTTACCTTTTCTTTTCAAATTTAAAAAAAAAAGTAGAAAAAAATATATATTTCAAACGGCAAAAAGAATAAATAAATGTGTCGGAATGCTATACATATATTAGACGTTTTGGTGAAGTTCACTGCAAAGCAGACATATTATTATACGATATGATAATTTTTGCTGAGACATTTTAAACCGTTAATCTCATTACGAACATGAGTAAGGAGACGTGTCGTTCTGTCGTGGTAACGTTTATATATTTTTAAATCCGACATGCTTCGAGATACTTTTCTGGAACGTTGTGCTCATGTAACGGGTGATTGATTTGCAACGACGGTAAACATTGCTCGCTCACTAAGCTAAATTATATGCACTCGTATTAATATGAGGCCAGCTGTGTAACCACGGGTGGCTTCGTCGTTCTCATATAAATGAGGAGCCCCTCATTTGTCTTTGGAGGTGAATTCACAATTCGGACCTAGAAAACGTCTCCAATCAATCTCTCGGGAAAAGAAATTTACATGATCGACTGCGGTCTTCATGCTATCTGGAATGATCTGGAATAAAAAACTTCAATAATTAGTGTGGAATAATTCAATAAAAATTCTTTAACAGATTCATAGGAATTTAATTGGAGATATTACGAACTAGTGAAGGATTGCGTTACATAAGCTTAAAACGGAGTTCCGGAAAATTCGGGACTATTCGGAGAACGCTTTATGCGCAAGTGCTCCTGCGCATTTGCAATTTGTCGGTTCACACTCGCCGGGTATGGCATATGCCGTATGCCACGCCGTACCGGGTGACGGTTTTTTTTTCATTTTAGAAGTGTATCTCATTATTACATACAACTCTCGGGTCCCCCCCCCCCCCCCCGGTCTTAGCCTTCCTGGAACTGCTGGCCCACGCAGGTTTTCAGCGTGCAGGGCGAAAGAAGGTTGCGACTCTCGCCTCGAAAGGGTCGCACAGTGCACGAGTACTCAGTTGAGTATATTGCGAAATATTATGCATTCCAATTGGGAACGGTTCAGGCGGCCCTGACTGTTTACGTTTGGATCCCCGCGATTTGTGAACAAGCCTATTTGCAAGCAACCCCCGAAACTGGATTGAAACGAAGAGTTCGGTGTAGTAATACTTATTATTTTCAAAAATACTGGATTTTAAAAATAAAATACTTTCTCAATAATTAGACAAAAATTGGCTAAATTGAAATACATGTATTATTCAATTGCAATAAGCGAAGATTTTAATGTAAAAAAGTCGTAAAAAGCAGAGGGAGCAAGAATCAAGCCCAGAACTATCTCTTCTAACCGACAGTCGAAAAACTATCGCATCACGGTCAATACAACCTGCGTAGATTTTTTTAAGTCTTTCTTCTCGAGAATGGTTGAACACAGTAAAAAAAATGTTCAAAATGATACCGAAATCAATATCATTTTGATATGCAACAAAAATGATACCGAAATCAAGAGCATTTTGATCGACCAGAATGAATGATCGACTTTTGAGATCATAATGACCTGATGATGCGGGATCATGTATCAAGTCAAACCAAGATGGCTGACGTTCTTAGAGTACTTGAACTCATATGCATGCTTTTTATGGTTTCTCATCGTGCAGTGTACTTGAAAAGTTAAAAAAAATTAACGGAATCTGATATGAGAAAATGTCACCTGCTAAGTGTAGTTGTCACTTGCGTGCGGTAAGATACAATTTTTAGGTTATTACGTTATGACATCAGCGCCAAAAATAGGCGGCCATTTTGTTTAGTCTGACAAATGATCCGAAAAAGATGATCAAGGTGATCCGAATGGACAGATTATTATGATCTCGAGAGTCAAATGATCGTTGGAGCAAAATGTTCTGCAACAAAATTGATCCTTTTTTTTTTACTGTGAAGAGCAATTTATGAGACGAGTATGATTCCACAAGTTCCCTTTGCTTTTTCGTATAAAGTTTTTTTCCTTCGAACAGTAAAAGTGATCTTATATAAAGAACAATTAAATTTTGTGCAAATCTGTTAAAATATTTGGAAATCATTGGAATCCTTTGAAATATTTTGAAATCCTTTAAAATCTTCTCCATAACTTGAAATCCGTTAAAATGTCAAAAGTTGAGTCTTAACAAGCTACGAAATCCTTTTTGAAAGCAAATGGCGCCTAATTTATCAAATTTTTCAAATAGATAGATGTATAGCAATATGTTTTCTATAACAGATTTTCTACTTTTTTGGAAGCCACCAAGCAGTGGCGCGAATCCCCCTTCACCCTTTTTTGACCTAAATGTTTTCCTCGAACAAAAAAAGGATATTTTTCCAATTTTGGCACGTTCTGATTTTATTTTACATTCTTCCCTGACTTATTTTAACTAATTTTTTATTTTTTCAATTCAAGCTTTTCCTTTGATCTTGGCTTCAAAATTTCGACAGGAAATTTTTCAGAAAAATGTAAAGCTTGGTTTCAGGTGAAAATTCCAAATTTCCTTATGCTTGGCTCAAAATCTCTATAGCACCTTCAAACTGACTTTATTTCATCGATGCAAATTTTTCTACCTTCTGCATAATGCATTCCACGGAGAATTGAAAATTTGCAGCCTCTCAGGAACAACCAGGAATCTTCGTAAAAAATTTTAAACTTAGAGGTCAGGTGAAAATTTGAAATGTTCCCAGGTTTTCCTCAAATTCACTATACAACACCTTCGAAGCAAACTTTATTACATGAATACAAATGTTTCTAGTTTCTGCATAGTGAATTTCTTCGGGGCTTTAAAATTTCATGCTTTCCAGGAACAACAGGAGTTTTTAAAAGAAAATTTTAAAGTTTAGGTTCTACAAAAATCAGGGATTTTCCTGTTTTTGCCTTAAATTCACTACAGAATCTTTGAATAATAATAAGTGAATAAAAAAAATTAAATTCAAAATTCAAAATAATAAAATGAATAGTTTTGATATAGTTTCAGATAGTGTCTAATTTTAAAGTCCTCAGAATTAAACCTACTCAAATTATATAGAAGGCTTCAAATTCTTGAACTGAGAGTTTATTTTAGAATGCTTCAAATACAAAATTATGCAGCTACATATTCTTGAATTACAAAATTTGAAAGGCTGAAAAAAAAGAATTGGCAAGTTTGCAAGAAGCAGTTTGCAGATTGTCATATTATTGTACAGCTTCCCGTATGGTTTTTATTTTTAAAAGAATGCGCATCAAAAATGCATGTTGTTACTAAAAAACTGTATACAATTATCTGACAGATGGTATCACTATAATACTGGGTTAAGTTTCATTAATTTTGTTCTCACACTTTGGCCTATTTTTATCACAGTTGGTAAAGATGAACAGAGGCCGTAACTCTTTATTCCAACTCGTTGAGTTCGAGATTGATTTTGTACTTTGAATGCAAAATTACAGTTTCGGGATAGGCTGCTGCGCTGCAGATGCTGAACCCACCTCGACAACAGTCAAAGTATCATTATTTCCCGGGGGCTTATGATACAAAGGTGACCACAACGGCTGCTGCGATAGTATCAGTCGAATCTTATTCATGTGCAATAATTTGCATTCTCGTTCATCGAGACAAGAACCCACATTATTAGGGAGTAGAGTTGGGATTGGCATTGAATTGGTGGAATGGGGGTCCAATACGAGATGTGCGGTTTCTTTCTCTGGTTGGCATGATTTCGTAATTAACTTTTTTGCCGCTATCGCGTCTTCCACGCTTATCTTTTCTTCCTTTTTCCTTGCCGCGAAAGACATGCGTGTCCGCGTTTCGAAGATACGTATTTGTTCTGGGCGCCGCACCTTCCGTGAGCAGAAATAAGAGATTGCAGAAAAACACCGTTCATTCTCTTCTTTCCTTGCCTCATGTGTACGAAAAGCTCTCTTCAATTTGCCGCGCACCAATTTTCCAACTACTGTCTTACGAGAGTAATAAGAAGATATAAAAAAGGTGAAAATAAATGTGTAAAATAACTTCTTACTCTCTCAGGATGAAATCTGACATGATTGAAGCGATATCCTTTCGCCAAGGCTAATCATATTAACCCTTTGCTTGTCAGACAAGCTTTCTACTACAATTTTCTTGTTAAAATTTCTTTTTATATTTTTAAGTATAAAACCTTCGAAAGAAGATATGTATTTACCATTCGTATCAGTGTATTGGAATGGGAAACTCCAGCGCCCTTTAATCGATAGATCCTTTTAATTTACACGTCCCGATTTAGAATCTTTCAATATGCAAGTTCCGGAATAGAATTTTATCATTTGGACACGTCGACTTTCCGTTTTCAATTTTATTGTACAATCGTAGCGGTTTGATTAGACTATACAATTAAATGAAAGAATAAATTTTATTTAAGAGAATCGGATTTGTGCCGCGTTTCATTATAGGAGGACCTTGAATCCGTAAGCCTCCAAGAATGAATAAACATTTCTTTTAAGTGGAATAAAAGTGACTTATACGAAAACGGAATGAGATGAAATTACGCTCCACCTAATCGTCCTCGGGTCGCCGCTTGAAGATTTTTCCTTTTTGAAATCTTAATTGCTTTCTTACCCAGGGAAATGGAAGGATCTCATATCCTGTCTTGAAAGGATTAATTCACTGACAAGTCGAGTGAAAACTCGCATTCGGCAAGTTTGCTGGAGAAATCCAATGGAATCTAGGAAGCCATGAGGTGCAGTGTAATATCTTTGATAATGTTTGAATTCTCTTCGTTCCTTGCTTGCAGTGACAGTGTCACGGTCGCATAAATAGGAAGGTTCATTTGGATAATTGAAATCATTTCGTGAGCATTTCATGCGCTGATGATTCCCGTTACGGTCTGATCATATGATCGAGTTCACGGTATGGAGCAAAATTTCACAATGAGGCTTGCGTAACAATTCCCTTGGTTCTGCGGCATTGTCGCAAATATCATTACGGGTATGACATTTGCGATTAAACTGTTCTCTGATGTATTAATCCGTCGGTCTTTTTGTTGGAACTCTGATCCTCTTTGTGATGCTATCAAATATGTCAAAGGTCAAAGTTTCATGTACAGTTATGAAAAGATCTGATGTCTTATTCTTCATTCATAATATAATAATATCTAATATTTTTTCAAGGGGCGGGGGTACGTAGTGAAGACCATTTCTTACATGAGATCTTTTCATTTTCAAAATCTGTGAATCAATAAAAAATAAACAAATTTGATTTTAGACAGCTGTTTGTCAGCGCAATCTAGTGCTTACTGTAGTACCTCGTTTTCTAGTAGGTTAAATGTAAAAAAATGTATAATAATTTATTATTAATCATCACAGTATTACCTGTAATTTACGTCATCCTCAAATTACATAAGGTGTTTGTGTCAAATCCTCCTACCTTCATGTAAAATACCGCGAGATTTGCTCTGAATCACCCCCCCCCCCCCCCCATCTTACAAATAGTTTTATAAACTGAACAAACAATAAATATATTTAGTTTTATAAATGCAGCATTTTACAACTTCTTGGAGGTGTAAGATGTTACGTGGTCCAGCACACTTTGTGTAGTCTAAAGTAAAAAGTGTGCAATTAAAAATTAACTTTTTTTCTTTAGCAAAATTGCCAGTTTTTAACCCAATATTCTAGTGTATTGAAAATTACCATCAGTTTATGGTTAAAAAATGAATAAAATAATAGACAATGAATAAAAAAAAATCCTATTTACTTATTGCAGCTTTTACAGTATTTTACTGCTTTTTACTTTTTTACTACTTTTGGTTGAAAGATCAGGATCTCCAGTTGAAATGTCTACTACTAAATGTTTGGTTAAGAATGCATTCTCTTTGATCACAGATGTTATTCTTTTGATCCAAATTTAATTATTGTGTTGAACATTCGTCTTTCTGGATTGAAAATTCATCTCTTTTTGCAGAATTTCTTTTTTTTTTTGTTAAAAATGCAACTGTCTGCTTCAAATGACATTTTATTTACGTCGACTTTCCGTTTACAATTTTATTGTACAATCGTAGCGTTTTGATTAGACTATAAAATTAAATGAAAGAATAAATTTTATTTAAGAGAATCGGATTTGTGCCGAGTTTCATTATAGGAGGACCTTGAATCCGTCAGCTTCCAAGAATGAATAAACATTTCATTTAAGTGGAATAAAAGTGACTTATACGAAAACGGAATGAGACGAAATTACGCTCTACCTAATGGTATGGTATGGTTTGAAATTAGCTTTTTCAACTGAAAGTTCAACTATTTGTTTAAATGTATTCTATTTATTGGTAGATAATTAACTTTTTGGCTACCACTGTTTTTACCATGGTTTTCGAACTGGTTACAAAAAATCTTTTTTGTTGTTGAAATATCAACTAATCGTAAAAAGAATTCTTCGTTGAAAATTCACCTTTTTGGGTTAAAAATTCCGCTCCTTGGTTAAAACTTGAACTACTTTTTTGAAAATGCATTTTTTTGTTGTTGTACATAACGTATTAGTTCAAAATTCATCCCTTTGGTAGAACATTTAACCACTTCGTTTAGAATTCGTTCTTTTGCGTTGAAAATCAACTTCCTATCTGAAAATTTAACTGCTTGTTTGATAATTCAACTGCGTGTTTGAAAATTCATATGTTCAGGTATTGAACTGTTTCGTAGAAATTCCTTCTTTTTGGTTTAAAAATTCAAAACTATGGTAAAAAATTCCACTATTTGGCAAACATTAAATTTTTTTGTAGAAAATTTATTTACTTTTCATTAAAAATGAATTTTCTTATAAAAAATATTCCATATTGGCCAAAAATTGATTTTTTTGTGAAAGAAATCAATTATTTGATTGAAAATAAATGTACTTTGTTGAAAACTCGCCTTTTTTGGTATTAAATAATTCTTCTGGGCTGAAAATTCAACTATTTGGTTAAAAATGAATGTATCTTGTTTAGAATTAGTCTTTTTGATAGAAAATCAATTTTCCTGGTTGAAAATTCATTTTTTCCATTGAAAACTCTACTATTTGCTTTAAAATTAATCTGTTTTTAGAAAGCTTGTTTCTTTGGAGTTTGGCTTCAAATTTCAACATTTTGCAGGAAATTCGATTATATTTTTTTACTGTAAAATATTTTTTGTTCAAAATCCAACTCTTATTGAAAATTCGTCTTCCTGATTCAAAAATTTATCTTCTTTGGTAGAAATTTAAATTTTTTGGTTACAAATGCAACTGCTTGGTTGTAAATAAATCTGTTTTGGTTAAGGATTCAATTATTTTATTGAAAATTCGTGTCTTTTATTTCAATAAATTGAACTGTTTTTAATTCAAAATGAAAATTTTTATCTTTGTTAACATATCAACTATTACCATTTTTTGTTGAGAATTCATGTTTCTTGGTCTGAAATTTAACTACTTGCTTGAAATTCGAACTACTTTGTTAATTCACAAGAAGGAGTAAGATTTTACCAAACCGCCACTCCCCACAAATCGTCATACGTTATTTTCAGATCACCTATAAATAAATTCACGAAAAAAAATAAGTCGGCAAAATTACGTAAGATAGGCGCTGAAGGGTTCAAAATTTCAGGAAAAAAAACTTCACGTAATTTATGCACGGCCCCTAAGCAGAATTTGAAGAATGTAGATTGTTGTCAGGGCTATAATTATAATAAAAGTTGTTTCTTTTGATAGAGGGCGATCGATCTATTTCTCATTATGAATTCACCGCATACGGTTTTGCGTGTGACAAAAAGTCAAGTTTCAGCAACGCAACGAAATACGCAAACTATTAATAATAGAGGCGAATGGGACGTCATGGGGACGTTCTGTGGTTACATCCAGCGAGCCAACCCCTTTCCATTGCGCGTAACGTAACGTAACGTTCTGTTCTGTATGTTCAACGAGCTGGAAGATCCATATCTCACTTTAGGGGTTGCTCTTAGAGCCATATATACATAAGTACATACACAAATACGTGAACAAGTTGTTACATACAATCTGCATTTGAGAGACTTGTCCAAATTCTAAAGACACATGTTTCAACATTGAGAGCACACTCAAAGCCAAACATGAAATGAGTTTTCGAACCGTGAAGTATTACTAACGATGATAAAGAATATTAAACAAAATTATTTTTCCTATCACAGTGGGTGCCTAGGTGTAATAAAATTGTCGCATTGGGTATTTCGATTTTTCACCCTCCACTCTCTATCGCGAGAATATTCGCTTTAACCGGATAGTGTGTCGCTTGTTCTTCCAAAAGAGGGCAGCGAAGATTGCATCATTTCTTTACAATGCATACATTTGCCGAAGCTATTTCAATCTCGTTCTGTCTCGTTTCTGTGGAAAAAGGATTTTTCTGCCACTCTGAACAGGTACTCGAAACGGTTAGTGTTGCTTGAAACGAACCGAGTACATGGACGTTTAAGTTGAACGGAAGTGTCATCTGTTTGCTGATCTGGGAGCAGATAAAAAGTATTTTACTTTCTCCCTTTCTCGATTACCGTAGTTCAGTTTCTGCTTTTATCGGCAGAAGGAAATATTGAATATTGAAGTAACTGACTGAAAAATTAAACTTGAATGATAAAAATTTAAATGAGAATGTCTATTTGAGTTTTACGGGACAGGAGGGCACCAAGTAGCTGAAATAAGTCGGGCCAGAAGCTGAAAATTGAAGTGATTCAAGTGAAGTGATTGAAGTGATGTAAGCAGTTGACAAACTATATTATGTAACAAATGAAAGCAATCAATTGCGTTTGATGCGACTTTTTCAGCTCAATGTGATACTTGGGCATTTTGTGAGATGATTGATAATCAGAATAAATCAATAATAAACAACTTGTCTCAATATTTCGATAGATCATGAATAAGATGCAAATGCTCCCTTAATCGCTATAAATGACGAATGATTCTATTGTTATGCGAAACAGTTTATAAGATGCAACTCTTTCTCCAGAACATTAAATATTTATTTCGAGACATCCAGGCGTATAGCGTCACTATTCTCAGAGTCTCAGAGCATTTCAGAAATGCATAGACTTCTTCCATTAGGTTGTTTTGTTTCTGTTGATGTCTTTCCACGATCAATGCTATTGCATTTAATATAGTGATTGCTGGGGCTATGCCTACTATATTTCGTACATATATAGTATATATTGATTCATTTCATGATCTAGAGACAACGAGTATTCAGAAATTATTTTCTTATTCATGGAAATATGAGCGTAACGCAACCTCAAGGCAGGAATCAATGTCTGATATAGATACTTGATTATTAAAACGGCGAACGTTACGTGATATTGCAGTGATAATTTCAATTCTGAAGAAATTCGTTCTTTATGGAGAATGCAATATTTTGTAATGATATTAGTTTCAATTTTATCATTTTATATCTGCGTCATAGTTTAATTTCAAAGCCTTGTGCCCTTTTCCTAAAAGAATTTTTTATTTATATTTCGATTTCAACAATATTAATTTCCTCTCATCCCAAAAAAAGAGAATATGATGATGTATGTGAATATAGTTGGATAAAAATCAAACAATGTAACCGGAAGCGTATTCAGTGCAGCCATTTTAGCGTCAATCAAAATTTTAAACTGTACATGAAAAAAAAAGAATTTGTTTTGGATGAGTTTCGATTACATGTCAGTTATTCAATGCACCAGCACAAACGCAAGCATAAATTTTCATTATTAATGCATGCAGCTGAATTATATTAATATTATTATTTTAACACTCCGTGGAGTGTCAAAATTTGATAATTAGCTTCACTGTCCCAGGGTATGAAGTTGACGATCCTAAAGTGTAAACCTGATTATCCTAGGAATGTAACTTTGATTATCTCGGAGTATTAATTTAATCATACCAGCGGGTCAACTTCATTCTCGGCGTTCCGTAGATTTTGCGACGCAGCCACTTCTGATTGACAATCCTATGAATGTCGATCTGATTATCCTGATGGTGAGTCTAAAACACCTGTGTAAATTCAAACAGATTACAAAATTATCTTCTGCCTGCCTATTATGAGGAAAAAATTATAGACGGTACTTTGTACTATCTAGTTCTAGATCTAGATCTAGAAGATCAAACTGACTCTAAATTTTTACACTCCAAGTTTGACTATCCATTTTTATCTACAGATGTTGGATTGACAGTATATACTTTCATATTTTTATTTTTATGATATTTTCTCATATTACTGAGAGGTGAAGGACTCAACACTCATCATTGTTAAAAAAGAAGAGTATTGAACATTTTTTTGATTGAATAAGAGAATATTCTCTGGGTAAACTGTCCGGGAAATAATTTCACGTACATTATAAGCTCATTGCATTTCAATTCTGTGACTGCAAAAATACTCTGCAAGAGTGTGGTAAAATATATTTTCTTGCATTTCGTTTTAACAATATAAGGTGTTATATAGTGGTAAAACGACCGCAAACTCTGCCATAAACTGCAAAGCGTGAGCAGGTATCTCAAAGTAAGGCAGTAAATGCTCTAAAGTCTAAGGTATGCAGAATGCCTTATTTTACTCCAAAAGCAGAAACTTGTATGCCCATTTGCAGGTAATTGACCGAAGAGTTTCTTAAGATATTAAATAATAAATCATACTACTTTGCGCACGAAAATGAGAGTTGAAAACTCGTTAAGAAATTCTTTCATTTTGTGCGTTAAAGAGACAGGGATCGCTTCCATATGAAGGTGTACTAAAAAAGATTATTTTTCGGGGAAAAAAGACGCATATTTTATCGCTGCAATGAAAAATGTTTCACGATTCTATATGCATATAAAAATTTAATGACTATATCTACCAATTGATGATTTTTCCCCTTAAACTGACCATCTTTTTTGAGAGAAAATAAAGAATTTTTCTTAAAGCACCCAAGTTCAATTTAGTTTCGTTTTTTTAAATCTCAGACATTATATAGGACAATTCAATAAGTGATAGTTGCTTCTTGAAAACTTTTCAATTTTCTTCGGTTGGAAGTAGTAGCAGAAGAAGCTGAATTATAATTTGATACTCTTTACATTTCTTTATTCTTCGACTGAATTTTCGAAAATTACGTCACGCTATTTTCAACCATTTTTCCACCCCTCCCCTTCTTTGTCACAGATCATCACACAAAGTTCAGACATCCCAGGGTGATGCCTGTAAGTACGAATACCCCCTCCCCCATCCTTAGGATAAATTTTTTTCTTCGATTTTATTTGATAAACGCCTAAAATAAAACAAAACATACAAATATGATATTTCAACAGATTTCACAAGCCACAATGCTCTCAAAACAAGGAAAATAGGGTGATTTCTTACGAAAATAGGGGAATAATAGGGAAATGAATTGTTTTCTATTAAATTAATGCAGTACCATATTAAATTCAAAATAGAAACGTTTAAGATTTCAAGTCAAAATATATTGCATTTACGACCAAATAGGTAAACAGTTGAATTTTTAACACAGCAGTTGTACTTTTAACAAAATAATTATTTTTTTACAAATTGATTGCATTTTGATCTAAATAGTTCAATTTTTCAATAAAATGAATATCATAAGTTTTCGAAAAAGAAGTTCAACTTCCAGCAAAGTGATTGAATTTTAAATAAAAATGATTAATCCTTATCAAAAAATATAAAACTTGATACATATTTCAACCAACAAAAGAGTTGAATTTTCAAACAGGATAGATTTTTTAGTCAAGAAAGAAAAAAATATTCAAATATTCAACAAAACAGTTAAGTTTTTAATTAAAATCATGAAACTTTGCCCGAAGTTTCTCTTTTCGTGTCTTTTTTTTTATATCGTTCGTTGTTTGGCATAAAATTTCCATTTGCGTTTATTGTGTTGAAGTTTGATAATGTTATAACTCTGATAATTTCCTTTTAATCGAAAAAAGTCGTGGGGATAAATTGTTCGAATTTTCGAGTACTATGAATAACCATGGCGTAGAATTTTTAAACCTGGAAGAAAAATGTTTTTAAAAATGTTGAATATGCTCTAAATTTTAGAATTTTTATCAAAATTAGCTGGTTAACGAATTTGACTTTCAGTTTCCGACACTACAAAAGTGTACTCAAGGCTAATCTAATAGATTCATTTTTTCAATACCTATCCCATTATTTTCCAACCCAGCAAGTCACGCCTACCCCGAAAGGGAAATGGCTTAATGGTATAATAATAAAAATAATAATCGTGATCACAGACAGATATACATACATACATACAAACATGCAAACATTCAGACAGACACATTCGTAAAAATCTGTTTTTCAGGTTCAAAGGGTCTCGAAACGTAGACATTTGACAAACACGAGGGGTAAAAATCGGGGGATAAAAAGATTAATTCTCAACGAAAAATTTAATAAATGATATTTAAAAAAAAGATTCAAATTTAAAATCGACTGATAGAATTAATTTTGAGTAAATTGGCTCAACTTTCAACCAAGTATTTGCATTTTCCACTAAGAAGATTAATTTTCCACAAAAGAAGACCAATTGACAAACAAAATACATAAATTCCCAGCCAATAATGAAATGGAATATATTTTCAGTTTAAGATATTCGGTTAAAAAAAATAGAATTGTTAAATTTTCAGTTTAGAAAATTAATTTTTAACAAAAGAAACTAATTTTCAACAAAATACTTTGATCTTCAACTGATTAAATAAATTTTCAACAAAGTAGTTGAACTTTCAACCAGGTAGTTGAATTTTCAATCAAAATAGATGAATCCTCAATGAAAAATTTATTAGTTGAATTTTCTATCAGAAACGATCAATTTTGCACCAAAAATGAATTAGTTGAATTTGCATCTGAGAAAATTAATTTTGAACTAAAAAAAAAAAATTCAACGGAAAGTAGTTGGATTCTCTCATTGAGTTCTATTAATTCAGTTAGCATTTGAGCGAAAAAAGAGAAGTTTTTCAAAAACAGGGAAACAGAGGAAATATTTTTAAAACAAAGTCGAGAGTGGAATAGAGGAAAGATTGTGAAGTCTTTATTTAGATGTTTTACTTGTAAAATGAAATCACTATTAGTTTGTGATTGATTCCAAACGAATTTGTTCAGATTAATATATTTTCCAAGTAGGAAAAGTAATAATACAAATATTTACACATTTTGAAAAATTGCTGATTCCAAAAGATCCTTTAAGCAATATTTCAACAAAACATAGATGTCATAGGTATCTTTCGATTAATGTATGCCTTAATTTTTAAAAATCCTATCGGTATTTATAGGCATAAGGCAACTCTTTAGATTGGAACGAATCACAATTAGATTTCCAACTATCTCCTTTCCGGTTCATTAGAGACAAACATATAACAAAAAAAAACTCCTTCCTTATTCTTTCTCCGTCTTTTTATACTACTAAGAACCATTTTCTCAAGGATTTCAAAAAATTGTCATACTCATTTATATTTTTCATGTGTGATGTCACATTCTGCATTAATTCCTCCCCCTCCCTGAGCACTGTGAGGACGTTTTTGAGCGGTCCCTTATGAGCTTATCGAGGCGATCAAAAGCCATAAACTTAAGAGCTAGAAACGGTTAGTTTTGTAATTTAAAGTAAGCCTTGATTGCGTCGGCACATTATGAATCTTACGGTTTTAATCGTGAGATAAACTGTGAAACAAGTGTGGCATCGCGAAGCTCGAGTTACACCTACCTAAGCTAGAAATGTTAAGATTCCACGTTGACACTTTTGTTTCTGTCCACGAAGCGCTCGTGACATCCGCCGGATTCCGGATATATAGAGAGACTGTTAATGTCATGGAATGTCTCAGGAATCAAAAAGTTGATGTGCACTCATGAATTTCGAGAATCCTTGGTTTACTCTTACCCTGTCTTTTATTACTCCCTGCATTTCTGAATCACTTATGTCCTATACCGGTTCTGGTGAGAAAGGAACTTTTATTACCAAGAGAGGATCAGTTTTTCCAACCAATTAACACATTTTCGTTAATAGTTCCAATTCTGTCGTTCCTTCCGAAGTTAAAACGATAGATATCTTTCGGTTGAGTCACTTGTCTTCAAGAAAATAACTATATAATTTACAACATTCCTGAATAAATTTCTGATGATCCCTACTGTAACAAACTGTTTTGTTACATTCAAATATTTTGATTTTAATACAAAATTTGTATCATATAAAATGTTTCTTAAAGATAACTCAATTGAAGAATTAGTTCTTAATCTGGTTTTGCAAGCGATATTACAGATTTGGAAGAGGATAAGTCTTGAGAATGACATAAATTCATTACCTGTTCTAAATTGACGAAATACACTCAGAGAAATTTTATTTTTTGTCAGAAGGATGCTTCTTTGATATAAATGGAATTTCCTCTTAAATTTAAGGTTATTTCATTTGTCTCAAAAAGAGTCTTTTTGCAACAAACATTATTTTTTTGCAACAAACTTCACCTAATCTTGCAGCAAAATAATTCTATTTGTCTAAAAAAGATATGGTTAAAAACAAAACAAGCAATAAGATGACGATGCTTTTGTGTCAAGATAACTTTTTCACTGAATGTAATTAAAATGTGAGAACTGAATGGTGAACGTCCGTTATAAAAGAATAATACAAGACATTTTGCAAATAGAATTACGAAATGTAATTTCAAATCAGAAAGGACATAGTTATCATTCCAGTCATACCCCTTAGATTATATATTTAAATTAGAAAAAATATAAAATGAGGTGAATGAATAGATAAAAAATTTGAGCAATGGATTATCAAATATTGAGAGCGATTTTAAAGAGATTACGAATGGTCTGACACTGATGAGAGAAATTCATCCAATGAGGATCAAAGAAGTGATGCCAGAAGCTATGACCATTGTCATAATAACGAATCGAATATATGGTATATGTATCTGCGTCTTTTATGGCTGTCATATTGGTGCATTTCCATAATTTTTGGTAGAATCGAGACATCCCCACATATCATAATAAAGGAAATTTTTGGTACATTCAAATATAAACAACTAATAAACAACAACAATCATACGATTTCGTGAAAAATGCCTGCAGAGAGGACATTAGATTATAAAGTGTTACCAAATTGATAATAAGATGACAGAAATACATCCAATAACGTAAATCAAAGCAGCGATACCAGAAACAATCACCATTGTCCTAATGATGAATTTACTATATGGTATGCATCTGTATCTTCTATAATCTGTGCAATGTCATATCAATGCATTTCCATAATTTTTGGTGGAATCGAGACATCCTCACAAATCATGATAATGAGCCGATAAAGACAGCAGATAAAAACACACAAATACCTCGCTGCAAAAAGATTCGATGCATGTTACACAAAGAATCAATATTTTAAATATTAACCTTTGACCTAACAACTGAACTCACGTACTTTGAAAAACTCTATAAGTACGAAATACATGGTGCAATAGACATTTGGCTCATAAGAGCAAAACATTTTAAGACTTCAACATTTCGTGCACTAATGCTAATCATTCATCGGAGCTTATTCGAAGAAGAATCTTTCTATAAGCAATAATGTGAGCCATGACTTATTCATACATACTCTGAATAGTCATTAAAAAAAATTATTATTAATTTCAGACTCGAATCACTTGAAAATATTTTGGAGACGAATGAAGATATAAAATTATAAATATACCACCAGAAATGAATCAATATACCTCGGAAATTTAGAGATAGAACAGAAGGTCGTGTATCTAAACCTGATCTTTTACTTATTACTCAAGAAGCGCGGATCGTAAATTTTATCAGTGTAATAAAAATGTTTCTTGTTCATCGTGCTCAATTAAGCAGCCTCTATAAAAATTCTCTCATTTTTACGACCGCACTCTAAAAAGAAGAAGAAGATGGGGAGAAAAAAATAAGAAAAAATGTGTGAACCGTGTATAGTGGTCGCGGTTCTTCTCTGTGTCAGAAGAAAAAGAGCGACAGCATCCCACGCGTACAATCTTTTCACCTCGAAAGCACCATCTTTGCGACACGTGTTCATCGCTCTAATGATTTTTGTGCAGACATCTTTCGGTGCCGTACACCAAATGCCTCTGGCCTGGTTCTGGGCCCATACGCAGGGATCGCCAAATTTTTAAACGTCATCGAATTTGCTCAGCAACGCTCTAATCGATGCCCTTCTGTTCCTTTTTCCCGACTTTTGTCTAGTCCGGAGATTTATGGTCAGCCCTGCTCAGATGGGGACGGGAGAAAGATAATGAGAAAGAAAGCGAGAGCGAAAAAGGATTACCAAAAAGGGAGACGAAGATCTGATGTGGAGAATTCGTGAAAAGAGAATGCGATTAATAAATAGAGGGCACGCTTAATACTTGATTCGATATGGGGCTCAGATTCAAATTTAATCTCAGATTTTGTTGGTTTTGGAGAGCGCATAAATTTAACTTCAAAATTCATCTGATAGTTTTAAATTAAAATTTAATCCTCATAGGTTCAAAGCTAAACTATTTTTATTTTTAGGTACTCGAAGCTAAACAACTTTAAATTGATGCATTCCATATTAACTCCAAATTAAATATTAATTTATACGAATCAGCATATCTCAATTTTATATTACCAGAAACTTAAAAAACCCCCGAAGTGATTAAAAAATTGAAAATTTCAAAAGTGGAAAAGCTAAAATTTTAAGTAATAAAAAATACGGCTGCGAAGTAGAGTAGAGAGGGGACAGACCGACGTACAAATATCTTAGGATGTGAACATTGTATGGTTTGATTCTTTGATATTTTATGCACGGGAAAATTTACTTTTTAATATATGCAGCAGAAATTAGGAGGTAATTTTATTTAAAAATCGTGAAACTTGTGGTATGATGTCTTATTTGTTGATATTCTACTAGGCAGATATAGATGCAGACCATATAAAAGCCCCAGTTATATTCTAAATTTTATCTATTTTGGACCTGAATTGAGTTCAATTTTTACGATTTTCATAACATTTTCAAGATTTGAGTTAATATCACCAATTTTTCAATAAAATAGACTATTTGATAGAAACAAGAGTTAAAATGATTAAGGGATTGCAATATTATTTGCAAAGTCGCCCTTGTCCCGCTGGTGTGTCCTGCCTCAGTTTATGAGCACTTTGCTCACTCATAGAGGAAGGTTTATATTAAATAACAAAAACAACTGTAACATTATTTCATCAAGTGGATCTTTCTATCTTACACCGAAAATCTTTTTTCCAGAAAGTCAGAAAGAACATCATAAGGTCAATCAATGTGTCTTGTTGCAACGAACCACTTTTTAAGCTACAATAATGTTATATTTCAAATAATAAATAAGTTTTCCTTATATGAACAAAGTGGACAATTTTCCTGAATTTTATAAATCACTGTTGATAGATTATAAAAAGGTCATAAAAGATTACTCAATAGATCCTTCGAAGTTTCAAAATTTTAGAAACGCTATTGGTAGGTAATGGAAGGCCATGAAAGGTTCTTTAGTACTTTTGTATTCCTAATATTGAAAAAGTTTTTGTAATATAAACAAAATTAACAATATATTTTTTAATTTATAATGTAGTATTTTTAGATGATAAGAGGTCACGGTAGGTTCGTCAGTAGGTCATTCGTTGCGTCTCGAAGACGCAAACAAGTGCATCACATATAGTATTGTTGTATTTTGAATATCAAAAACATTTCTCTTATATAAACAAGGTAATTTTTTTTTTCTTCAAATCTCTAAAAGCCGAAAAAGCCATTTCTAATTCTCCGATTTGCCTCAAAAATCAGATCTGCATATCAATTGGAGTTACAATTCGTCAAAATTTTATGATTATATGCTCTGTTACCCTTCGATATCTGGTAAATCGAGAAAAGTTACATGCACACACACAAACACACGGAAATTTGATTAAAATAGCACTTAGTATGAGGGCGCATGTGTAATCTCCGTTGTAGATCATGGCCCAGTTCGATTTAAAAGTGGGTCAAAATCAATGTTTGGAAATTGTTTTATTGGTTCTTTTCGCCTGTTCTTTTTTACTATTCAATAGAGTTAAGTATAGGGTGAACAGGGGTCCCGGTTTAATTTCAAAGTGTTGTGTATTTGGTCTTCAGAGAAGTTTGTCGGGATTGACTTGAACGCACTTTAAGTCAAATAGAAATGTTCTGGATTAAAATGTTGTAAATTATACTTTACGAAAGGAATTAAATCGACTTCAACCTTCTTCATCGTATCACAGTATATTAAACAGGATTACCTTACCTTTAGTTTCCACCCTCTTTAACAGAATTAAAATGTATTCATATTCATTGACAGAAATCATCTTGGGATTAAACAGGATTAATGTGAGATGCAAATAGTTGACGTTTACATGAATTATATACCGTTGATGGCGAAATACGACATTTATTCGAAAATCCAAAACTAATTAAATACGTACTGTACATTCAAGATTTAGAAAGCGATTTCCTAGGAACGAAGAAAACAAACAGTAAGCCACTCAGAGAAAGAGTTGTCTTGAAACACAAGCATCGTTCTTTTTCCTGTTTTGTTTTGACCCACTTGAATATTTGTTTAAACAAACAGAATTATTTTGATGCGGAAGACTCTTTTTGAGACAAATGGAATCTCTTTCAACATTACACTTAAGAGGAAATTCCATTTGTGTCAAGAAGCATCCTTCCGACACAAGAGGAAATTTCTTTGAGTGATCATAAGAATATGAATATCAGTAATAATAGTGCACTGTAGAAAGTAGTGATGTTAATTTGGAAGTCCTTCGAAACTATTTCGCAATATAATTAAATAAATATTATTCTGAAACTCAAATAGATATAATATTTTTATAATATTCGTATCGTACCATCAACCAGTGAAGGACACCCAAAAGAAAGAAGTTTTCAGGGAATTATACGCAACATGTTCTTCTGCTGGTGGCAGCAAAAAAGTATTATTTAATGAAGGGTGTCGGCAATACCTCTGTTCACCCTAATATCTCGAAAATACTTTTTTTTCAATTCAAAGACGAAAAAGTTATGCGCCGTTCTTTGATAGGGGTTTTCTCACAGTTGTTTTCTTTTTTAATTGCTCCTTTCAAGATTCCATGGGGCTAAGTCATAGCCCGAAAGTTATTTCTGGTTTCTTATTAAATTAAAAAGCTATGCAACACTTACGCCCTTCTTTCCCAGGACCCTTCAATTATGATGATAGTATGTATATCAAGCTCATGCTACTTAACTTGAAGAGAAATCAATATTTCTCTCGTCTGTCACTTTAAATATGAATAGAATCTTCATTAGTGTCTCAGGGGTGACAGTGATTGACGGGTGTAAAAACAGAAAATGTTGAATATTTAAGTCTTGAAGTTGATATGCCAAAGTGCAGAACTTTTTTTTGATTCAGCCTATGTTATACGCGTAAAGATGGAAGTGAATTAAGGAAGATGGAAAGAAAGTAAGAAAGGGATAAAAGGAAAAGGTGGAAGAGAGAGAAAGAAAAAGATACAAGAAGAGCGGTGTCTTTGAACAGACTCCTCAGCAGGGGATCTCTGGCACCGGCAAAACCACTGGCACCGCTTTATCCGCGACCCCCTTCCCCGGCTTACAATATTTCTCTCTCTTCAGACCATATGACCCATCCCCCTTTTTTTCTCAAAACGCTCAGGGCTATCGTGATTTTCTATTCGTGTAAGCAGCACAATGTAATGTTATAATGGATAGAATGGAAGAACGCTACATGTGGCAAGTGATTTTGGAAAGAGCAGGTCGGAAATAAAAAAAGCCACCCACGATTTCCTTCAGAAATCATACTCGGCCCTAGCGAGATCGGCTGATGGCGATTAAATGACCCTCAGCTTGGGCTCTGGGCTTCCATATTTTTTATACCCTTACGTTGGAAATGACGCAATAATCGCTACTTTGCCTTTCTCCTGAATTCTGAATTCCTTCTCTCATGCTGACTTTTTACTGCCGTTTCTTTGGTATACAAGATTTTAATATCGATATGGTAATTCAGTGAATGTCATAATACACACGACAGGAGTTCGGCAGAAGGAAAAATAACATTGCTCTCGGATATTTCAATTCTCATGGAATAATTCAATTAAACGTTGACAGTTAAGTTGTGTTTATTTATTCGGGTACTCAGAGCTGTAAATTTATCAGTTAAATCACACAAATTCCTTTTTTTTTTGTTCAGTTTTAAAATTTTACTGATCTGTTCAGAAAAATGTCAGGAAGTGTCTAAGAAAAAATCCTGAATTTTCTAGTAATGTCTGATAAATATAAGATTAAACATCTAGAACGTTTTTTTCGTCTAAGTTTAGTAATTTTTAATTAACACAATTTTTCCTAATTCCATCCGATTGCCGTCAGCGTCAAAGGTCTGTCCGAAAAGTATCTGAACATGTGGTGTATTAGGAGTAAGAATTAATTTTTGTTAATGGCGATGATGTTCCCTTTAAAGTACTACGCTTTGGAAGCCACAACATTCTTTCAGCGATCCTCCCATTCTCAAGAGCACTCCTTAGAATCACCTTCTGAAATATGTAACAGCTGCTTTGGTGCATTCTGTTTTACTTTTTCTACGTCGTGTAATGCCGTGTTTCATCAGAAATTGTTGAATAAGCTGCGATGAATGGGCAGGTGCGTTGTCGTGATGAAGGACACAATCGCCATTTGTCACAAGTCAGGCCGTTTCTTGGCTCAAAATTTCCGAAACAATAGTTTTTGAAATCCCGAGGTCTTCCTCTATCTCTTTCATTTTTAAACGACAATTTCCATTCAATTCCAGTTTTAAATCGCCTGAACCACTCTTTAATTTGAGTATCACTCATAGACTCATCACTATACATTTTCCGAATCATAACGATAGCATAACTAGGACAAAGTTAGAGCACAAGGTCGGGTACTTTCCGGACAGACCTAGCATATTTTATACAATTTTTATCATGTTGATCCTCAATGATAAATTTTTTTCAAAATGTTGATGTAAGTTGTCGGCTTCAAGGTCGAATAAAATTGAATACAATCAACTTGCTTTAACCGTTTCGGCAAACGTTTGAAGCAAGTTAATTTATCCAATTTTCTTGTCCAACAACTTACGTCAACATTTTCCAAGAAATTACTATTAAGATTACCGACCTAGAAGACTGTGACCAAATATAAAAAGATAATCTTCTCATCACAGTAAATTCCGAGGCATCAAAAGTCCTGCAGCTCATTTCAATCTTCTATACGCCTGTAGGATACCTCTGTGACTTTGACAACAGCGCCATCTGACACGCGAACTATTGGGTATCTCGAAGTTATTTGGACAAAGTTTATGAGACAAAAGCAGTGAATATCAATTCAGGTTAATCAAAAATGTTAATCTTCGGTTTAAAATTAATTCTTTACTATAAGATTTTTCGTTAATATTGAATTAAAATTCAAATTTCTTCCCAATAGTTACAACTTGGTGGCGCTGTCGTAGCTACCCAACAGGCGTATTAAATATCAAAATTATCCAGTTTCGAGAATGCAAAAAATGTACGAGCCCAACTTTACGATACTAGAAACCGACAGTCTGCTTTTTTTTGAAGATATCTCACCAAAGACCTTAGGCAATAATCTCAAACCTTTTTCGGGACAAGATCTCAAACTTGTACATATATTTCACGACGAGTAAACAGACGGAAACACGAAATTAATTCACAAAAGTGAAAGTGTCAACTTCTCAATGTGTCAAATTCATTGTTTCAGGTCTCGAAACCATTTGAGAAATTTAAAATAGTGTCACGAGTAGTATAAATGTGGAAAAATAGTATCAAAATAGTGTCAAGAAATTTTTCAAATAGTAAATCCCTTAAAATCTTTTTAATATAATTGACATCCTGAATACCTTTTTAACATTGTTTGATATTTTCCGAAATCCCACGAAATTCTTTAAGTACCCATAAACATTTTGAAATATCGTTAAATTTTTTTAAATCTTTTGAAATACCCTAAAGGCTAATCTTTTCAAAGGCTTTCAAATCCTTTAAAATATTTACAATCTTTTCAATCTTGTAAAATCAATAGTAATAAAAATCCAATAAAATTAATGAAATCTGATAAAGCCCCTTGAACCCTTTCAAAATTCTTTGGAAGCATTTAAATCCCTTGAGACCTTTGAAATCCGTTGAAATCTATTAAAAACCCTTAAATGGTGTTAAAAGCCTCTGAAATTGTAGGTAAAGTCTCCAGTTTTTGTAACCCCTTGAAATCTATAGTAATTTATTTTATTCTTATGGAACCTTTTAATTTGTTTTGAAATCATACGAATCTTTTAAATATTGTAAAATCCCGTACAGCATATTAAAACTTTTAATACCTTTTTAAATTCCTTTAAAATCCATGGAAATTTTTTCTTCCTTCAAAGTCCTTGGAGAGCCTATCAATTGCGTAGTTCTGGTGAAATCCCTACAAATTCCTTTAAATACTTTGAAATCCCGTGAATTTTTTTTCTGAAATCTAATGAAACTTCTTGAAGTCTTTAAAATTCTTAAAAATCTCTTGAAATCTTCCAGAATCTACTGAAAGCTTCGAAAACCTATAAAATCCTTTGAAATCGCTGTAATCAGCTAAAATCCTTTGAACTTGTTCGAAATCTGCAAAATATTAAAATGTTTTGAAATTTCGATTTTTGGGATGGCAGATATGTTATTTTGGATTTTGTGAGCAATCGGAGGAAATAGTAGCATTAGTGTCATTTGCTTAGAAAAAAAAGATAGTTGCATCGTTAAAAAAAAATGTGTCAATACTCAATCAAAATGTTAGCTGTCACTGAAGCTCACCCCCTCCTATTTTTAAATACGAAATTTGAATGTAATTTCAAATAATCGCCAATTGAACAATAAATAGTTATTTGAAACAATATGATACTAGATGATACATTTTTTTAAATTTGAGAACATTGATATATTTTAAAGATTAACTTGGACGGCGATAATATTGGTCTTTAATGTATCTCCACGGATTGAAATTTCATTTTTTGATCAGAAAAAAGTCACGTGTTTCAAAAACTTTGGGACCCCCGCTGCCCCCCCCCCCCCCAGTTATCAAAATTACAGTAAGGTACTACTAAATTAGTGTAAATAAACATAATTGTTTGAACAATTTATTATTATTGTTAATAATATTTTCTTTGAATAATGCTAGAAATTGCTGTTTCTTCTGAACTTTCGAACTTTTGTCAATTTTTAACCAGAAGTGAGTTAATACTTGATTAAATTCAGCAAAATAATTGTTTAGATGAATAATTATTGTTCATAGCTATTTTCTTCTTTATTAATACTAGATGGTTGCTGTTTTTTTTCTGAAATTTTTAAGTTTCAGTTCATTTTCCAATAAGAGTGAAATAATAATTAATTCAAGTTGACAAAAATAATTGCTTAAACAATTTATTATCATTGTTAATAATATTTTCTCTTAGATAAGTGATAGAAAATTGCGGTTTCTTCTCTAATGTTGAACTTTCATATGCCTTTTTAGTTATGAACAAATAATAAATAAACATCAGAGAGAATGATCATGAACAATTTCTTTATTTTTTGTGAATATATGTGTCTGAAATGAAACAGATATTTAAAATATTATTTCAATTTTCTTTATGGATCATATTAAATGTACATTTTCCTTGAATCAGTTACTGATAGCCTTCTTGTTTCAATTAATACTAATATTAAATATTTTTTCTAACTTGCATTAATTATTAACCTACCAAGTAAAAAAATGACGTAAAGTTGAAAAATGTAGAAAAACCTGCAACTTTCTAGCAATTATCTAAAGGAGAGATAATTATGAACAGTAATGAATTGTTCATACAATTATGTTTGTTATCTTGCATTAGTTATTACTTTACTGTGTATGTGAAAAGTTGACAAAAAGTGGAATATTTCAGACAAAATCGCAACTTTCTAACATTATTCAAAGATAATATTATTAAAAATTATAATAAATCATTTAAATAATCAACCCCGTTAATTTGAATAATTTATTCACTTCATTCGAATTAGAAATTGGACAAAAAGTGGAACATTTTTTATCAAACTGCAATTGTGTAGTATTATTGTTAGAGAATGTTGTTAAAAATAATAATAAATTGTTGAACCAATTACTTTTGTCAACATCAATTGAGTATTACCTCACTAATTGAAAATTGAACAAAAAGTGGGAAATTTTGGAAAAAATCGCGACTTTCTAACTCTATTCTAAGAGAAAATTGGTAAAACAATAATAAATTGTTTAAAAATCTATATAAATATCTAATTATCAGTATGAAGTAGTATTTCATGTATAAGAAACAATTTGCATTCAAAAAACTGCAACAAATTATAATTAGCGCCAAAAACTCGAAAAACCCATTTTCTCACTTATCGTGTTTTTTTTTGGACCCTATAAACCTCGTATAAAACAGAATAACAAGGGCTTTATTTAAACAGTAATATCCTATTCGTATTCAATGTCTAATTTTGAAGAGAAATGTTGAGTTTCAACACGATTCACCTGATATTGACGATTCTGAATAAAATTTACAAAAACGTCTTGTTTTCTTATGGGAAATACGTGTTAAACTTCATGGGGCTTGCGCACCCGTGAATATTATTAGAAAAAATGGATTTATTTTTGTGTGGGCTCAAATAAATTTCCGGGCGGTATGCATGGAGATTCGAAAAAAAAAATTTAGATCACCGTATGATGTGCGGTAAAATTCTGATGGACAAAGTGAGTATTTGAGTAATGAGATATTGCTCAAAGAATGTGGTTTAGAGGAGACACTACTTGAAATTCGTTAAGATGGTTTTGGAATGTTGAGAAAATGAAAGATGAACGACTGATGAAACAAGTGTATCAAGGTAAAGTAAATGGCAGTGTGCCCAGAGGCAGACCGAGGAAAGAATATTTAGAATGTATAAATAAGACCCTAATTCCAAGAGACATAAGAAGCCACAGAAACACTTGAGTGTGCACGAGAAAATGCATGGACGTGAAAGAAGCTACGGAGGTATGCCAGGACAGGAAAGTGTGCCGACAAATAGTTGAACGCTCCCTAATCAAATTCATATTGCTCTGCTGTAAAGCACTTTGATTCAACTTCAAGATCAAAATAATACCTCATTGCTATTTGTGATGCAAACAATTAATATGAAAATCAACAAACACCAGCGTTATTTGTAATATTCATAATGCCCCGCCCTACTATAATGGCCGGCTCTCTCTTATTTAAATAATAATTGAGAGATAAAACGATGAAGACTTTCTAAGCGAACAGATTTAAAAGCGAGTCTTATCATCCAAATCCAATCAAAACAACATTATTTCAGGAATTTCTCTCTCACGGTGATTATCACGCGACTGACGCGACAACTAATAAAGACATTTCTCTCGCTCATAAAATGGCCCAGTCGAGCTCGCCGGTGTATGGTGCCAAGCCCATCGATCGAGATAACGCTGGTCCCCAAAGATTTCAATATATAAGACGGCATAAAACGTCTGAAAACTTCCTTTCAGTAAATACATAGGTGGGACCGAGTGGACCACCACGGGGGACTTATAACGATAGCTCCCTTATCCCGCGCGATCGCAGATTCAGTATCGCGGATGTAAACTTTAGGCAATTATGCGCGGCACGTTAAAGGCGAATCGAAATATGTAACAAAACACGTGTCGAAGATAATTTCGGAATGCTCGTCGAGGAACCCCAAGGCGCAGAGAAGGCCCCGAAAATGTATCGGGGGCCGAATTTATGTCAGACTTTTTCAAGCACGCGCAGAAGGGGAGAGAGAGACATAAACGATAAAAATGTCCGTGCGACAGAAAGAAACAAGAAAAACAGAGAAAAATATATGCGAAGATGCAGAGTTGCAGACACGATCTCTAATCGTTTCAATAAAACTTAAAAAAGCGAGGATAATGGATCCTTTTATGTGCAACCTTTTATTTTGAAATAAAAAAAAATGAAGATAGAAGGAAAGACTTGGGGAAATTGCTTTTTAATCTTGACACATTTCTTTCGAATTGAATAAATTGTACACTTTCGGTTGAAATTGTGCACTCTCTACATCCGAGTTAGAAGAAATTTTACTAATGCAATTCGTAGCATTGTTTTTAACTGCTAAATTAGTAATTTCATCACTTTATACTAAATAAAATGGTAAGATTTATTTTACTGAATGGATTAGTAAGAATATTCTACTAATCTGCTCAGTAGTACTAATTTACTAATTTAATGAATAGCAATGAATTACCGGGGAAACATAATTTAACCAGTTAACTGGTAGGCTCGAAATCGACGTTATGTGCCAAAACTGGTAGAAACAAATAATTCCGTGTTAATCATGAAAAATCATTCCCTTCGAGTTTTTTAGGTCGCTAATGACAAATCCGGGGTCAAAATTGAAAAATTCACAATAGCGGGTCCGATATGGTGGTCTAGAATGCAAAAATCACGTTACTTGAATGAAAGGCAGTACTGAAGAGTTGTTTAAGTCGCTGATGAATTTCCTAACATATTAGCAGCTGATTCGAATTTTTCAATTTAGACCCCGGATTCGTCATCAGCGACCAAAAAACTACTAAGTACTGACTTTCATTCAAATCACGTGACTTTTGCATTTTAGTTTACCATATTGCATCCGCCATATTGGGTCCGCCATTTTGAATTTATCAATTTTGACCTGGATTCGTCATCAGCGACCAAAAACCCTGGGGCATACCAATTTTTATCAAAATCCATTGAGTTTTGTGGCAGTTATTCAAAGTGCGCATATATGCGTCATTACCACTTTTGGCCTGGATGATTTCTGCGCATATATGCGTCATTACCAGTTAACTGGGTAATAAATTTTTAAATACTTTCTGCTGGATGTTGAGTTTTAATGAAGAAAGTGCAGTGTTTTCTCAATTTTTATTCTCAGTTTGTCTTCTCATATTAATAATAATTGTGTATGAACGATACAATATTCAAAATTCCATCTTCACAGAAATTTTCTATTTTCAGAACAAAACATAGCAGTGCTTTTCGAATTGTAACTCAGTGTTTCATTGATTTGAGAGAATTAATAATCAGATAAGTATAAATTAAAATTCATATCAGTATACTATCCTGCTGGTTGAATGAAATGTAAAGAAGTTACGTGTGAGTAAAGAGATCTTAGTCAGAGCATGTAAGTAGTACAAAAAAAAACATTTCAATAAAGCAAAACAGCGTTAAAAAAAATTGAAATTAAAAAATTAATATGATTTTATAAAATCGTTGATATAGAATAAAATTAAATTTGTCTCATTGCAATTGTAATAACCTGTAAACAGAAACCAAAAATGGAAGTCTTTTAAAAAATATGTAAATTTATAATGCAATTTTAATTCAAAAAATGGATTTTCAACCAAAAATTTTCTATAAAAAATTGAATTTTAAACAAAATACATAAATATATAACCAAATAGTTTAATTTTCTACCTAAAGAATTGAGTCTTCAGCGAAGACAGATTAATTTTTAATCAAACAGTTGCACTTTTAACAGAAAAAAATCAAATTTCTACCAAAAAAACGAGAACTTTCAACCAAGAAAGATTTTTCTTTCAAGAGAGAACAAAAATGTCAACCAAATCGTTGAATGATTAAGCCAGAAAAGCGAATCCTCTACAAAAAGGTTGAATTTTCTACCAAATAGTTGAATTTTAAAAGGAAAACGATAATTTTGCAACCAAAAATGAAATAGTTAAATTTTTAGTTGAAAAAACTAATTTTCAACCGAAACTGAAACGAAATTTGAACAAAGTAGTTGAATTTTGAACCAAAGAGAGAAATCTTTAACCAAAAGAATGAATTTTTAATAAGTATGTACAACATTCAACCAAATAGTTGAATTTTCTACCAAAATTATGATTTTTGAACCAATAAGATTAATTTGCTACCTGAAAAGACAAATTTTCAAAAAATACAAGAATTTTCAAACAAATAGTTGAATTTTTAATTAAGAATGTTAATTTTGCAACCAAAAGTGGAATAGTTACATTTTCAGCTGAAAAAAAAATTTCAACTCAAAATGAAACGAATTTTCAACAAAATAGTTCAATTTCGAAGTAAAGAGATGAATCTTTAACCAAAAAAATTAATTTTCAACGAAGTAGTTGAAAATTTAAATGAATGGTTTAATATTCAACCAAAAATATGATTTATAAACCGAGATGATTAATTTACCACCTGAAAAAACGAATTATCAACAAAATAGTTAAATTTTCAACGAAAGAGATTAATTTTCAACCAAAAAATGTATTTTTAACAAATTAGTTCAACATTCAAACAAATAGTCGAATTGTTAACCAAAAATGCGATTTTAGATGTAAGAACTAAGCAGATTAATTTACCACCTAAAAAGACGAATTTTCAACAAAATAGTTCTAGTTTTACCAAATAAATGAATCATCAACCAAAAAAATTAATTCTCAAGAAAGTAGTTCAACATTCATACAAAAAGATGAATTTTCAACAAAAAATATGACTGTTGAACTACGAACATTAATTTACCACATAAAGAGACGAATTTTCAACGAAGTAGTTCAACATTCAAACAAATAGTTAATTTTCAAGTTAATTTTCAACAAGATACATGCATTTTCAACCAAATCGTTAAACTGCTTTCTGAAACAAGCCTGTTTTAAATCCGATTTTCGTAACGTAATTTAGTTTGCAAATGTGAGACTTTTTTACAAGTACCACTCTGCCATAGTTTTTAAATAGTTTGAAATCAAGAGGATAAAAAATTTGTTTATGGTGCATAATGATAATGCATAATAAATATCAAAGAGTGCAAAGAAAGTGTTGTTTGGAGCCGAAACCCTTTCTTGATCGGTGGACCGAGGCCCAGGCTCATTTCTGCGATAAAACGCATTAGCGTCGGCTTATTTATAGAGGAGACCGCTCATTTCGGCGCCTACCAATTTTTCAATCCGACCGCCTAAACTTAATGGTAATTTATCGAGCCGCGTACGTTTCGCTGATGCGGCCTCTGAACGGCACTTTTTCTCACTTTACGACATCCACCGAATATCTGTCCGGCCTTTGTTCTGAGGTCCACAGCCGGTTTTTTGATAGCGTCTAATTAATGACTAATTGGAAGCAAAATAGCTTCATATCCGACCGCTCATGAGCGTTTCACACTTCCAGGGATTCCAACTCTTAATGGTGCGAAAACATTCGTTTCCGAGAGGATTACTCTTAGAAGCAATCATTCAAAGATGCAAATTAATGATATTGCTAAGATAACATGTTGGCCAAATAGAGTCGCAGAGTCCCGGAGCTGGAGACACGATCAGGACAAATTGGTTATTACAATTAAGATAAGGAAATTGATTTTATGGATCACATTTCGTTCACCCAATAAATCTTTTGCTAAAGAAATATGACTGAATTCTTTCTCAAAAAGAATTATATTTACACACCGAGAAGAGATTAGAGAAATATATCTTTTCCCGACTCATATTGATGATATTTGTATGAATCTAATTATTTTTTCCATCGGCAATATGAAGATTCTATTTTTCTTGTGGTAATAAACTTCTTGTTGTGTAAACCTCAGTTACTTATATTAGGGTCGTTCATACATTATGTTACCAACTTTAGGGGGCTAACGTTATCTTAGATAATGTTCACTACGTTTCCTGGTGATAAATTTTAAGAAAGTTTGCGAATTTTGGGAAAGATGGCCGTACAACGGTAAAGTTCAATAATAACTTGATAAGTTTCAGAATCACTTTCATAATTCAGACATCATACTCTTTCCCCTGTTTCTCGATTTTCCCCGTTTTTGACGAATTTTTTCCCCTCAGGTTTCAAGGAACTCCCCCTTTCTAACATTTTTCTTTGTTTAAATGCGAACTGAATTAATGGAACCCATAATAAGAAAATCGAACTATTTTTGGACCAAAGTTAATTAGGTCTATTATTACATTTTTGGTTCGGAATACATCTCGCTTGGTCAAAAATTCTACTATTAGGTTGAAAATTGAATTATCTTGCTGCAAATGCAAATTTGGTTAAAGAGACACATTTTTGTTCAAAAATTCAACTGCTCGGTTAAAAATTGAATTACTTTGTTAAGAATTCATATTTTTGGTTGAAAATTCATCTCTTTGGTTGAAAAATTAATTATTTTATTGAAAGATCCCTTTTAAATAATGTTCATTTAACTGAAAATTCAACTGTTTCATTTTTTATTAAAAAATTATTTTCTTTAAAATTCGATTCATTCTTGGATCAAAAGTAATATTTTTGACAGAAAATGTAACTATTTATTTGATTGTTGACTTTTTTGGTAAAAAATTGATTGTTTTGATTCACGGTTAATCTTCTTCGTTAAAAATTTAACTATTTTGTTGAAAATTCGTTTTATTTTTGGTTAAGGATAAATTTTTTCATACTGAATATGTAACTATTCTATTTTGGCTGCAAAATCATCATTTCCCAGCTAAAAATTCTACTATTTGGTTAAAAATTTATTATTTTCAT
Source organism: Andricus quercusramuli (assembly GCA_932178445.1). Taxonomy (NCBI): domain Eukaryota; kingdom Metazoa; phylum Arthropoda; class Insecta; order Hymenoptera; family Cynipidae; genus Andricus; species Andricus quercusramuli. The sequence goes on along the minus strand of CAKNXH010059730.1, from coordinate 38,752 downwards.
TCGAAAATTCAACTATTGTGTTAAATAAATATTTTGATGTTAATTGTTTTTTTTCTGCTGATCTAAAATCAATTTTTTCTCTCGATGTTATGGGTTTGACGAGATAAAATGTATTAAATAATTTGATGTTAATTGTGTTTTGTCCAATGGTCTAAAATCAATATTTTAATTTTTTAATTTGGTTAAATGTTTAATTTTTTGTTGAAAAATCATGCTTTCAGTTGAAGATTTTTGGTTGAAAATTCAACAATTTTGTTGGAACTATGTTTCAATTTTGGTTGAAAATTAATTTGTTCAAACTGAAAATGTAACTAATCTATTTTAGTTGAAGATTTACATTTTTTAGTTTAAAATTCAACTATTTGGTTGAAAATCAACTTTTTGGTTGGAAGGCCATATTTTTTAGTAGGAAATTCATACTTTTTACTAGAGAATTCAACTGTATTGTAAAAAATTCGTGTTTTTGGCTTAAAAATTCAAAAATTTGTTTGAAATTTTTGTTCTCTCTCGAATGAAAAATCTGTTTTGGTTGAAAATTCTTATCTTCTGGTAGAAATATTATATTTTTCGGGTAAAAGTGCAACTGTTTAGTTAAAAAATGATCTTTCTGAGTTGAGGATTCAACTATTTCCTATCGGTGCAAAAATTACACTGGCGAACAAAAATGACATATTTTTTGTACTCAAAGACCGGATTATGTGACCCAGAAGTATTTTGGTATCCTAAAACTGAATCCGTTATCCGAATTTTTCCTATACTTCAGGTTTTTGAGATATCCTAACCTAAATGTTTAAAAATGACTATTTTTAGCCATATTTGAGAAATATAACACGATCAGCAATTTTTTCCTCTAGAAACTGCTAAGGCCATCATAATTTAGTACTTCTTTTTACCTTTCATTTACATTTTTATTCATCTCAAACCGACTTTTTTTCGATCGAAATATGACGCACATAATTTTATTCGCTTTCTTCGCTTCCTTTACTAGTTTTTCATTGTGCAACTGAAAAGGTTAATATGCGATATCTCGGAGAAAAATAATCGGTTTGAGATGAATAACATTGCGAACGAAATGTAAAAAGAAGTTCTAAACGATGGCGTCAACAGTTTTTAGAAAAAAATTGCTGGCCATGTTATATTGCCTCAAATATGGCTAAGAATAGCCATTTTTGCACTTTTAGGTTAGAATATCTCAAAAACGTTATGTATAGGAAACATTTAGACAACGGATTCGTTTTTTTGACACTAAAATCCTTCGTGGTCACATAGTCCGGTCTTTGGGTACAAATATCGGTCTGTGTTATAGGCATCTGCATTTGAAGCTTAACAACTCAGCCAAAAAAATGCTAGAGTAATAAGTGAATAGTCATTTAAAATCTGAAAGTGTTCCACGTAAATGAGCTTGAAGACCTTAATGTAAAAAAATTTTTGCTTTACAGACTGAAAAATGTAAAAAAAAGTAAGAAATTTCGGGCACACTTAAGAAGAGTCAAGTTTAGAACATTATTTCTTATAGAAGAAGCAATGGAAATTATTTGAAAAAATTCTTGAATATGAGAAAAACATTTGTGAACAAATTGCAGTTAAAAAATTTGAGAAATAATAAAAAATTGTTGCTTAAAGTTACAAAAATGTACAACTATACTATCTGCAGTTCTAATGGAGATATTAAAGCGATTCAAATTCCAAACTGTAAGGGATAGGCTATGCAATTATTTACAATCTCCCGGAAGGATGTGATTGTTTCATTTGAGTGGAAATTGCGAAATGTTTGGACATTTTTTTTCTGAAAGCAAGTGTCAGAAAGCAGTCTTGTTCAGACACTGACGTATTTTCTGACCGGCAGCAAAAAAATGCACCCCGGCTGGTTCCTAACACTTACTTTCTAACAACAAAAATGTCCGAAAATATCACAAATGTCAACAAAAATAAAACAATCACATCCTGCCGGAAGATTGTAAATAATTACAGAGTTTAGCCGTTTTTTTAGTAGGTAGAAGATTTAACTATATGGTTAAAATTTAAAAATTTATGTGTTTTGTTGAAAATTCGACTTTGGGTAGAAAATTAATCTTCTTGGGTAAAAATTCATTTTTGCAGATTCAAAATTCAACTATATTGCTAAAAATTCATGTATTTGATTGAAAATTCATGTTTTTTGTTAAAAATTCGTTTTTGGATACAAAATTAGTCTTCGGTGTTGCTAATTCATTTTCGTACTATTCGGTTAAAACTTTAACCATTTTGTTGGAAATTCGTCTCTTTTGCTTAAAAGTTCAACTGTTTGGTTGTTGATGCAACTGTTAAATTTGTCTACTTTGTTGAAAATTCATTATTTTTTTGTTGCAAATTAATTTTTTAAACTGAAAATTTAACTATTCTATTTTCAAACTTTGGTTAAAAATTGAAATATTGTGTTGAAAATGCAACATAATTCGACTTGAAATCTTGAGAATTTAAAGCGTTTTATATTGAATTCAATATGTTATCAACATTAATTTTATTTGAAAGAATTTACTCTCCTATTATTATTCTCCTGTTTCCATGAAAAATCGCCCTATTTTTCCTGTTTTGAGAACTATTATTTTAGAATTTAGGCTGTGTTGTCTGATATTTTAATGTTTTTAATCATTCTTGATTCATTACCAAAGCTTATAGTTGATCAGACGGTCGCGTAGGCATATCGGAAATTTATGGAGGGTCCCTTATCGGTTTCCGTAAACTCTCTCGTAAAGCTCAAGCTATAAAGCCTATTGTGGTACAACCGTGTTTATTCGCAAGGCAGTACACCGAATCTGGCCATCTTTACCGAGTTTTTTTTATATCTCACTGCAATTTCGTTGTTCCCAACGTTCTGGAAATATAACTCTCATGTGCCAGGCGTACCCCGTAGCACAGTGAATGACGCTGACCTCTTTGCACAGCAAAGTGAGCCTCACCCCCTCTGCCGTCTGGCAGCCTCACTCAGTTAGGCCGTGGAGAGGGACGGCGAGGTTAGGGTGGACAGAGTGGTCCCTCCGAGGGTCCCTCTTGAGGTCAGATTCAGCGCACTGTCTTGATGTGTTATGTAAGTGTATGCGTGTGTTGATTACTCATAATCGACCAGTGACCATCAAGCGATAGTCCCCTTGACATGAGCCTCTTTTGAGGGGACCTACAGTTTAAGGTGGACTTCGAATCAACAAAGCTCCGGTAGAAGTATATAAAAAATTTTTTATTAGTACCGGCACAGGGATCGAACCCCAGGCCTCTTACTCGGAAGCCTGACGTACTATCTTCTGAGGTACCGAGACTCGTTGATGATGAATATTTTAAATTGAAAGGGTTTTTTCATCCAGATCAAAGTGTCAAAGTATCTCACTGGAATGTCTTAATAGTATATTGTGCTACAAGTTGAAAAAGCGAGAGTTTTAAATCGTCGCTTTTTCAATATGTGGGACACGATACTTTTTCTATGATTTGTTTAAAAAGTGCTAGTTTTTGTTTACCTGTTTTTTGTGTAAAAAGAAGGCGGGTTTTTGTCGATTGACGCAACAATAACACCGTATTTTCGGAGAAACTGTCAATGTTTTAGGTTAGGGACGGAGTCGGAAAATAGAATGAAGTTGGCTGCGCACGATGAACGAGCACACCCGAGGTAGTACGAACACACCCGGAGTAACACGAAGTATGTAGTTTGCACTTTATTTACTTTTTTCACTGTGCCTCACTTTTGTCACTGCGTCCATTTACTTTTTCCACTGCATCCGTACACTTTTTTACTGTTGCCCGGAAATGTCGGCACTGCGCATGCGCGACAGGTGGAAAAACTGGCACTTTTTCGCAAATTATAGAAATAATTGCAAAATTTACTTTATAAGTTTGGTTGAAATTAAGATATTTTGGCACGCCGGAGTGGGAATAAAAGCTTGCAAAAGATGTATTTAAATTGACCACGAGTAACATTGATGTGCATGTTTTTTTGGTTACAGAGCGAAACCACTCAAGCACTCGAAAGTCTTTCAGAAGTCAAACCTCGACCAGAGAAGCCACTCAAACGGGCATCGAGTAATAAATTTCTTGTGTAAGTACACCAGACTTCCAGTAAATCGTTGAGGGCACTTATAGGACCACCCGTATGAAAATGTTAGTTTACTAACTCGTGTGGTCGTAATTGCGGTTTTCTATGAAAAATGGTCGAGTGCCAAAAAAAGTCGACCGAGAATTTGCAACAGGTGACGTCCGACTCGTGTGTGAATAATTAATCTCAAATGTATTGTCCTGTTGAGATACATACAATGTGATTATATGTTCTGGGAATTATTACTTGCATCATTTTTAGAGTAGTGGTAGGTCAGGAAAACCCTGGAAATCAGGGAAAAGTCACAGAATTTTATTTGTCAGGGTAAGTCAGGAATTTTGAAAAAAAAATTGCGAAAGGCAAGACGTTTCATTAGGAGGCACTATTAAATAACTGCCAAGGATAATTAATAAAAACAACGATCCTCGAAAGTATGCCGGTACACTTCACGTATTTCTCTTTTGAAAAAAAAGTCTCATTTCGAGGACATGTGAAATGAGCTGCAACAAATATGATACCGCTGTTTTTCTGTGATATGTACATTTTTGTATATTAACTTGAAATTGTTTTATTCCGTTTATTTGCCTTGTATACATATTTTCAATCCTGCATTTACAGTTGCTTTCTCCTGGCGATTATAATTTTAGTTGGAAAGTTTAATAATTGAATTGAAAATTCAACTATTCCTCTGAAAATTCTTCTTTCTGCATTAAATATTCATCTGTTTCAGCATAAATTTAATCTTTTTTTAAATAGAAATGCAACTGTTTGGTTGAAAATTATTCGGTATTTTATTTAAAATTTACTACTTTTCCTCATGAAATATATACTAATACATTATTCATTGAAAATTGATCGTCTTTGGTTGAAAATTGAACTACTTGGTTGAAATTTGAACTACTTTGTTAAATTTTTTTTTTCAGTTGTAAATTCATGATTTTAGTTAAAAATTCATCCCCTTGGTTAAAAGTTAAACTATTCTGTTGAAAATATGGATCTTTTTTCATTGAATCTACAAGTACTTGAGCAAATATTGAATTATTTTGTGGAAAATTAATTTTTTTGGTTGAAGAAAAATTTAAGTTAGTTACTTAGTTACCAACTCCGATGATAATGGAGATTCCTTCTAATCTAACTAGTTTTTTGAAAGTTCAATTTTTTGGCAACAGAATAATTTTGCTTTTCCATTTTTGTTGGAAATTTATATTATTTAGTTGAAAATTCTTCCTTTTTTCTTTTTGGTTTGAAATTTTCTCTTTTTCAGCGAAAAATGCAAATATTTTGGTGAAAAGTTAACTTTTTGTTGAAAATTTTACTATTCCTTCGAAAATTCTCCTTTTTGCATTGAAAATTTATCTATTTTAGTGTAAATTTGATCCTTTTTTTAATGAAAATGCGACTGTTTGGTTGAAAATTAATCTGTTTCTTATTTAAAATTCAAATCCTTTTTAGTTGAAATATATACTATTACATTATATTCGTTGAAAAAATATATTTTTATCTGAAAATTCAACTGCTTCGTTGAAGTTTGAACAAATTTGTTTAAAATATTTTTCTTCGTAGTTTAAATTCATAATTCACTGGGGTGAAAGCTGAACTGCGCTGTTAAGAACTTTTTTTTGGTTGAAGGAGAACTGAAATATTTTATTGAAATTTTGTTTCTTTTCAGTTTGAAATTCCAAAAATGAGAAAGTTATAACTTTTTCATTTTTGTTGAGAATTGATTTTTTTTTTACTTGAAAATTCGCCTTTGCCTTTTTGGTTTGAGATTTCCTCTTTTTTGGTTAAAAATGCAACTGTTTCATCATCTCAGGTGAAAATTCACCACTTTGGTTACAAATTCGACTATTATGTTGAACATTTTTTTACGGTAAATTTAACTTTTTCACTTTTTGGTGAAAATTTATCTTCCTGAATTAAAAATTTTACTGTTTTATTGAAAAGTCTTTTGAAATAAAAAATTTTTAATGTGAAATGGTTTCATTGCGTTTATAAAAGATTCTATGTTTAAAATGTCATAAAAGATTAAAATGCTGGTGTTTGAGTAATAACGGCTATAGAAAATGAAAAATTGGTCAGGAAAAAATCAGGGAACGTCATGGAATTTGAAAAATGAAGTTTTGTGTCCACCCTGTATTTATTATTAAAGTTTGATTCATACAAAGATACATTTTCAAACAAGAAGATTTTTTTCCAATCGACAAATTTTCAACAAAACATGTGAATCTTCCACCGAAAAGATGAATTTCAGCAATTGAAACCGAAAAAGACGCATTTTTAACTAAAATAGTTTAATTCTGAACCAAGACAGATTAAGTTTCAAACACATTGTTTACATGAATTTTTGACGATATAATTAAATTTTTAACTGGAAAAGATTAATTTTCAGTTCGAAATATCAATTTTCCCCAAAAAATTAAATAGTTACATTTTTAGTTCAAACATGATTTCAAACCGAAAGAAACGAATGTTCAACAAAATATTTATGTTTTCAAACAAAAGGATGAATTTTCTACAAAAAAGACGAACTTTGAACACAAGACATGAGTTTTTAACTAAATAGTCGAATTTTTAACTAAGAAAAGATAAATTTTCAACAACAAAAAATTTAAAAATTTAATTTTTTGTTTAAAAAAAATTATTTTTCAACCGAAAATAAAAAGATTTTTGAACATAATAATTACATTTTTCAACCAAAAGGTAGAATTTTCAACCAAATGAAATGCATTCCAAATTTAGAATATAATGGTAGACTTACAGATTAAAAATAATTAATTTTCAACTAAAAATAGTTGACAGGGGAAAAAAATAATTTTTCAGAAAACAGAAGAAGATGGGAAAGGGGGAAAGACTGTGAAGTCTGGAAAGAGATTTTGAAACTTATTAAGTTATTATTCAACATTACCGTTCGTTTCAGGGCCACCTTTTGTAAACTTCGCCAAATTTTCTTCAAATTTATCATCAGGAAACGTGCAAAATGTTATCCAAGTTCGCAACGTAACTTCCGTTGACCGCCCTCTCCTCTCTTGCCAATCGTAGTTTTTGGCGAATCTCCCCCCCCCCCCCCATCTCCAAACTCGCACTCTGAAGTGCTCAAACTTGAGCATTTTGCTTCCTCATAAGTATCAAATAAATTTGCTTTCTCATAGAGGGAGGTTTTTCCTAACAAAAGAAAAAAATTAATACTTTCAATATGTTTCAAGCTTACTCTCTAAATTTTCTCGAGTGAAATGTCACTCAATTCGAGTGAAAGATCACTCGAAGAACAAGTGAAAACCCCGCTTATCTTATTCGAGTGAAACACCACTTTTATCTCAAGTGAATTTCCCACTCAACTCCTTCGAGTGAATTTTCGCTCGAAGAAGAGAGAGATATCACTCGAAGCGAGTCAAACGATTCAATGGATGTTCGAGTGAATTCCTTCACTCGAGTCATTCGAGCGGTGAATCCAAGTCGAAGAAGAGCGAGACATCACTCGAAGCGAGCGAATTAACTCAATTGATGTTCGAGTGAATTTTTCCACTCGAGTCATTCGAGCGGTAAATAAAACTCGAAAAAGAGCAAGATGTCACTCGATTTGAGTGAAAAAAATTTAATGCTGTAATATTTAAAATAAAATACAAGTTCATAATTACAAATTTTTTTAAATTTATTATGTACAAATATCGCTTAAAATATGTATCTAATCTAATAATATTATAAATCTTATAATGATTTCAAATAGATATAATATATAACACATGCATTTTCAACGAAATAGTTAAATTTTCAATAAAAGAAGACACATTTCTAACCAAAGATAAAATAATTAAATTGTGATTAAAATATTCATTAATTTTTCATAACGAAGACTAATTAATGAACAGAAAATTTTTTGCATGTATTGAAAAATAAATGCTGAATATGCACGCGAGTTTTCGGACTGCCCGCTTTGTAGCTATACTGCTCGACTCTGCTTAAGTCCAGGTGACTTCAATTTAGAGTGGAGTATATTAAAATTGTGTCCTCTTCTAGCTGTTCTTGGTGGTTTCTGAAAAAAGATGCGTATTAATATCTTATGAATGATGATCATGTAAATGAATTTTAGATTATGTGGCTGGTCATAATCATCAAAATCATCAAAAAATGAAAAAATTCGCTGAAATTATTTGCTTGAATGAATTTAGGCAAAGTAAGCTTTGATATTTTCTGCATCTTTTCTTAACAAGAAATTTATTATCAAATTGTAAGAAATATTGTTCTTTTTTAAACTCATATGACATATATTTCTATAATTATATAAAAATCCAATATTTCAAGAATGTTCCAAGGGTACAAATAACCTGAAAATTTAATAATGTTTAAAAAGGTTCACTAAATCGAGAAAGATAGCCGTTGAATATAACGAAATTTGAAAGAGAATCTAAGTATCCTTTGAAAAAAAATAGTTGAATATATTCACAGGCCGACAAAATTTGTACTCAAAGACCGGACTATGTGACCCCGAAGGATTTTGGTGTCCTAAGAACGAATCCGTTGTCTACATTTTTGCTATACGTCAGGTTTTGGAGATATACTAACCTAAGAGTGCAAAAATAGCTATTTTAAGCCCTATTTGAGGCAAAATAACATGAAATGGTTAATGTGTCATATATCGGTGAAAAAAAAATAAGTTTGAGATGATTAAAAATGTAAATGAAAGGCGAAAAAAAGTCCTAAACGATGACGTTAGATTAGCAATTTGTAGAGAAAAAAAATTGCTGATCGTGTGATATTGCCTCAAATATGGCTAAAAATAGTAATTTTTGCCTTTTAAGGTTAGGGTATCTCAAAAACCTGACGTATAGGAAAAAATTTTAATAACGGATTCGGTTTTAGGATACGAAAATACTTCGGGGTCACATAGTCCGATCTTTGGGTACAAAAAAGGTGTCATTTTAATCGGCTTGTGCAATTTTTTATTTAAAATGTGTTATTTGGACTTTCATGTTTTTTCTTTCGCTTCAGAAAAAAAATTGTAATTTTGATTTAATCTTTATCATTAACGGCTTATTTTGTTCTTAAAATTAGTTATTTTATTATTTACAATTTCTTTTGTATTAACTTTGATTGCGTAAAGCGTATAAGTTTTAATAAAATTTCCACGAATGAAATCGTGGAGAATCTTTTTATGAACAAAATAAACCGCGTCAATGATAAATAGTAAATCGAAATTACAATTTTCAGCTAAAGCAACAAAAAAATTTTCAATTAACTCATTTCAAATAAACATTGACGTATTCAACTGTGTTTTTTTTAGTTATGTGTAACCCTGGATGCCCTAAAAACGTAAAAAATGTTGAATTATCTCAGAGAAATTGATGATCTCGAAGGTTGGCCAAAAACTCCGTTTTCATAGATATTTCTCTACAGAATGTTCGGAAATTATTCAAATGGGGGATATACAACGCAGATTTGTATACGTTTTGAGACAGTATAATGTTGAAAAATATCGTGATACTCAATCATGATAATGATAAATTCTCACCTTTCAAGATGTTTGCAGCATCTTCGGGAACTACATATGCCTCCACTGAGTGCTTTGATTATTTTTTGGGGCTGACCAGCATTTCCTACGTACAATACAAAATATTTAATATATAATAACTATATTAAGAATTCAAGAGGTCTTTATGATTAAGTTTAATAAACTTACCTTTGGTAAAAAAGCCGAGAAAGAAGCCATTTTCCTTGAGGAGCTATTACTGACTCTTCCATGTCACTAACTATCACTAAAAATCACTAATAAATCACTAATAATGTAATCACTTTTCAACTAAAAGTATTCACTAATAATTTGTAAACTGCTGAAGTTAATATTCACTTTAAATGTAACTTTACATCGTAGCGTCGGGTGCAAGCTACTTACTCATGACCAATATGGCCGCTCATGGAGCGACACGGGGTGAGAAATGGGGGAACTAAAGCCGTGCGGGCGGGATATTTAAATTTGAAATATTGTACTTATTAATGTTGTCAATAATTTGTAATACCGTTAATTGATATTATTACATACAGCAATTCGAGTACACAATAACATCAATAAACGGCATGTAAAATTATTGCTATTGTTATACAACTATTGTTAACAAATGGAAATGTTTGTGAAAAAATATTGCACAAATTAAATAATTTGTGCCATAACTTCTAATTTACAAAAACTAGGTCCTTAATAACAATAATAACGATTTGCACTCACCTTATTATATTATTATTATTATAATTTTCAATTAGAATTCGTCGAAACGCGGCTGACATGGCTTAAAGCCATGTCAGCCCATACTGTCAGTGTTATGCCATACTAATGATTTCAAAGTTCACTACGTTTTTGCAAATTCAATATTTTTAAAGTCTCTAGAAAGGATCCCAGATCGAACTGGGCCAGAAGTCAGATTTGTTACCGGAAGTTCCTATTCTAACTTCACCCCCGTGCTTATGGCCGCGCATGCGACTGAGTCCTTTGCTCAGGCGCACCGATGACTTCGCTCGTTCTTCGAGCGAAAAACACCAGGTATAGTGACTCACTCGACGATTTCGAGCGAAATCTTCCAATCGTTCTCTTCGAGCGAACACATTGACTCCAATCGAGTGAAATTGTGAAAATAATTCACTCGATCGGAGTGAAACTAGCCTCCACTCGAGAGATCGAGTGATATTTTCACTCGAGAAAATTTAGAGAGTATGTTTCTGTCTTTCCGAAAATTTTATTGTCAGAAAATCAGAGGGCCCACCAAAATGTCCATCGATGTATTCTGTTACAATGAACATTTTTTCAATCTACGGTAGTTTTATATTCCAAATGAAAACCTCGTAGAAACAATGTAACGTTTCTTAAAACTTTCTGAGTAACTATTGATTAACCAATAATGGTCTTCGAAAGTTCGTCAAAAGATCAATCCACGCGTCTCGAATACGCCAACAATTACATCAAATGTAGTAATGTTATATTTCCAATATAAGAAAGTCCTCTTATGAAAAAGGAAATTAATTTTGTTGACAAATTTAAAAAAGATATAAGTAGGTTATGGTAGATCATGAAAAGTTCTTCATTTTGGCAATCGATGCGTCTTGAATGCACGAACAAGTAGATTTTAAACATTATAGTTGTATTACCCATATTAAAATAGTTTTCCTTATGACAACAAGATAAAGGAAATATTTTTTTCAATTTATAAATCGGTATTGCTAGATCATAAGAGGTTATAAAAGGTTCGTCAATTGGTCATTCGATGTGTCTCAAAGACGCAAACAAACATATCAGATACCAGTATACTATAGTACTTCTGACATGAACAAAGTTTTTCTCATATGAACAGAATACACAATTTTTTATTAAACTTCATAAATCGGTACTGGTTGGTCATGAAAGGTTCATCAATTGGTCAATCGATGCGTCTCAAGGATGCGAACAAATACTCTACATGTAATATTGTCGTGTTTTGAATGTCAAAAAAATGTTTCTCATATGAACATAATAAACGATTTTTGTTCAAGTTCATAAATAGTTACTTATGGGTCATAAAAGGTTTATCAATAGGTCAGTCGATGAGTCTTAATGAGGCCAACAAATACACTGGATATAATATTGTCTTATTTTGAATATCAAAAAAGTTTTTCTTATATAAGCAGAATGAACAATTTTTTGTAACTTCTTAAATCGGTACTTGTAGGTCATAAAAGTTTCAACAATAGGTCGATCGATATGTCTCGGAGACGCGAAAAAATACGCTATATATCGCATTGATCTATTTTAAATATTTTTCTTTATATAAACAAGGTAGAATGTTTGTTATGAAATCTCTAAACACAAGAAAAAAACTACTTCTAAATGGTCGATCTACCTCAAAATCCTATCAGACCTGGATATCAATTGGACCTACACTTCATCCAAATTTCATGTTCATAGCTCTTTTACTTTTGAGATATGGTGAAGAGAAAAAAGTTACACATGCATACACACATACATACACACGGACGTTTTTACAATTTTTATTTTCGAGCTTCTGGGGTTAAATTATGTCAAAATATGTCAAAACCGTATTCGAAAATTTAGGTAACTACAAAACTCCCTCTATATTCTATAAGAAAGCAATATATATTATATGTCTATATTTTTTTTCTTTTTGATGCAAATTTTTTCTCAGCTGGGACGAGCTATACAGGAATCAATTATTTCGTTTGGTCATCGATCGTAAATTTATTCACCTTGCCTCCTGCTACTACGCTTTGCTTTCAATGTCTCAATGTAGCTTCCCTTTAGAAGCCCTGCAAAGAAATTCATTGCTTTCGTTCTCTTGCGATCATTTCGTTTAATTAAAGTCCCCTAAGGGCAGTTTAATTACTATAAATTCGTAAAAATTGAGCAACTGCAATTACTTATTTGATTCTCGGTTAACCAATAGCACTAATTTATAATGAAATTACATGTCAGAAAAAAATGAAACTGTTTTTCAAAGACACCAAGTATAGTTCAATTCGCAAACAAGAAAGAATGAATTCTCACGAAAGATTTAATATTTTGTATTTCAACGAAACATTATTAAAATTTTTAATTAAAAAGAAACGAAGATGCATGTTCAAACAAGAAAGATGCCTTTTCTATACCATGAAGGATGAATTTTCAACAAAAATTAATGAATAAATTTCAACAGTAACAAAAAAATTTTTAGCACTTGAATAGAACCAGAAAAAACAAATTTAAATAAAATAGTTGAATCTAAAGCCATAAGAATAATTTTCTACTCAAAAACATGAACTTTCAAGAAAATACATGAATTTTTCAGCCGACACAATTAATTTCCAATAAAAAAACTAATTTTCTACTAAAGAGGTAATTTTTTCAATGGATAGATTGTTTTTTTAACAAAAAGGTTGATTTTTCTACCACAGCAATTGAATTTTCAAACGTATAGTTAAATTTTTAACTGTAAAAGTTAAGTTTTCAACCGAAAATGGAATAGCTGAATATTCAGTTCAGAAATTAAGTTTCAGTGACAAAACATTAATTTTCAACTAGTTCAATTCAACCAAAGAAGAGTAATTTCCAAGAAAATAGTTGAATCTACAGTCAAAGACGAATTTTCAACAAAATAAATGAATTTTCCACAAAACAGTGGAATGTCTAACTTGACACCAACTAGTTGAGTTTTCTACCAAAATAGTTAATTATTCAACCAAATAGTTCACTTTTTATCTGGAAAAAATAAGTTGTTCACCGAAAATGGAATAGTTACATTTTCAGTTAAAAAAATTAATTTTTAACAAACAAAAAAAAGAATTTTCTACCAGTTACTATGAACCGAAAAAGAGGATTTTTCGACAAAATACTTGAATCCACAGTCAAAAAGGCAAAATTTCAAAAAAGAAGATTAAATTTATATCCAAAAAGACAAGCTTTCGATAAAAGAAAAGAATTTTCCGAAAAACAATTGAATTTCCCACCCTACACTAGGAATTTTCAACAAAAATGTTAACTTTCTATCGAGTATGATTTTTAAAATAATTTAAAAAAAAATATGAAACATAATTTTAAAAATAAATCGTTTAATTTTTAACCAAATAGTGCAATTTTCTACCAAAATATTTGAATCTTCAACCAAAAATATGAATTGTCAACGAAACTGTTGCATTTTTTACCAAAAAAGATGGTATCTACGAAGAGATTAATTTTCAAACAAGAAATACGTATTTTCTACCAAAAAATTGAATCATCAACCCAAAAATAAGAAGAAAAAAGTTAATGTTCAACTATATAGATTCATTTTCTACTAAATTGCTGAATTTTGTATGCCAAAAAGACGAATTTTTCCCGAAACAGTGGAATTTTTAACCCGCAAAGATGAATTCTTAGCAAAATAGTTGAATCCTCAACAAATTACATGCATTATCAACCAATCAGTTACATTTTCAAATATAAAACATAAATTTTCAAAAAATAAAAATACAATTTCAATCAAAAATGGAAATTTATATTCTCAGTTTTGAAAGAAACTGATTGAAGTTTCCACTCTAATAATGAATTTTCAACTAAAATTATGAATCTTCACAAAAAAATTGATTCTTAACAAAGTAGTTCAACTTTCATCCAGCTAGTTTAATTTTCAAACAAAAAAGATGAATTCTCAACTAAAAGTGTGAGTGATGATATTCTAATCAAAAGAGGGTTTAATTTAAATATGCATGTAATAAAAAGGTACGAATTTTCAACAAAAGAGTTAAATTTTAAACCAAAAAGATGAATTTACAACGAAAAGGATGAAATATCAACTAGAAATATTAGGGTTTCACCCAAAAACACGAGTTTTTAACAAAATACATGAATTTTCAACTGTATAGGAAAAAATTTTAATCAAACAGTTGAATAAATAAATAATAAAGATAAATTTTGAACTAGAAATGTGATAGTTAGAGTTTCAGTTGAAAAAAGATAATTTTCAATCAAAAAAGAAACAAAAACGAATTTTTTTCAGAATACATGAATTCTCAATTAAAAAATATTAAAAGTGAAAAGTAGAATACAGTTATATTTTCCATTGAAAAAGTGAATTTAAGATTTTTAAAAATCCAGATTTTCAGGAAAATAAGTTAGGTTTTCCACCAATTAGTTAAATTTACAACTTAAAAATGAAATACTTAAATTTCAAGTTAAAAAACTTCATTGTCAAACAGAAAAGAAACGAATTTTCAAAAAAGTGATTGAATCTTCAACCGAAACAGATTAATTTCAACACATTTCAAACTTTCAACCAAAATTGTATATTTAACCTTAAAAACAATAATTTTTAACAAATGGGGTAAATTTTCAAGCAACGAAGATTTTTCAGTCAAAAAAAAAAAAAAAAACAATTTCAACCAAATTGTTAAATTTTTGAGTCCAAAAGACAAAATTTCAATGAAACAGTTAAGTTTTAAAAAGCAAAATAGGAATTTTGAGTGAGAAGTTCATTTTCAACCAAATAGTTGAATTTTAATCCCGGAAAGTCGAGTTTTCATCCAATAAAGATGACTTTTGAACAAAATTGTTCAATTTTCAACAACAAAAATTAAATTTTCAAACTAATAATAAAATTTTCGACCAGAAAAGATAAATTCTCAATTAAAAATATCTAAATCGACTTTTCAATAAACAATTAGTCATTTTCAACCAAAAATATTCAGATTTTCTTATTGGGTTCTATTAATTTAGTTCGAATTTAAGTAAGACAAAGTGAAAAAGGGTTAAAGAGGGGAGTAGGGAAAAAACTTTAGAACAGCGAAAATGAAAATTTAAAGCCAAACAACGCATGTTATGAAAAAAGTCAAGAGAAGAAAAACGTTGCTTTTTGAAAGCCCTACAAGATTATTGTAACAGCTTTCTGAATGTGTTAGAAAAATTGAAAATTAAAATTTTGTAACCAACGGTTCTAGTCTCAACCACGGAAAAAATGATGAAAAATGAAAAATTCCATTTTTTCTGTCAAACTATGCAAGATAAAAAAAAAATGAATTGACAAATATGGTTTATTCAGAAAAGATCTATGAATTTGTTTTTTCTATTTTCGACAGAATGCGCATTTTTCGACGAAAACGACCGAAGATAACAAAAAAATGAAAAGACAAAAGTCATTTAATCAAAAAAGATCTAAACATTTTTTATCATTCATTTTCTTATAGGATGCGCATTTTTTGTTTTAATTGTGAAAAATAACATTAAAATATTGAAATTTAATTTGTGCAAAAAGACAAAAACTACGGAAAAAATCAATTAACAAAAGTTATTTAACCAAAAAGATCGACACAATCGTTCTTGATTATTTTTTGGATAGGATGTATAGTTTTTGTTTGAGCATACTAAGATGAAAAAAATTATAAAATAAAATTTTTGTAAAAATGACCCTACAATTAATTTTTATTACCAAAATTGTTCGCCTAAAACAGGTCTCAGAAATTATCGCTGATAATATTTTGATAAGACTCGTATTTTTCGTTTTAATGTGAAAAATGTTACGAAACATGAAAAATTGTATTTTCTGGCCAAACTGTGCATAATACGCTGATATATTAAATAAAAATTATTCGTCTGAAAAAAGTCTACCAATTTTTTGGGAACAATTTTTGGATGACGAGCATATTTTTTGTTTTGTTCGTAAAAACTGTTATGATAATAAATAATTTTATTTTCGGGAAAAACCATGCGAGACACGAAAAAATGTTAACTAACGAAATTGCTTATCTCAGAAAGATCTACTTTCGTTCAGACTATATTTTCATAAGATCCATAGTTTTTTCTTAATGTGAAAAATGATAATTATTATTATACCATTAAGCCATTTTCCTTTTGGGGTAGGTGTGACTTGCTCGGTGAAGAAGGGAGTAATGTGAGGTAGGGTGTATAGATTTTTTAGATTTTGGACATGGAAAATTTCATTTTCCATTTAAACTATGTTACAACAAACATAGATAAAAAAGAAAATGCTTTATCTAAAACAAATTTTTTATATGCACTATGTACAATAACTGTAAATAACTCCGTTTGTATAGGATGCGCACTTATTTTATAATAATAAAAAAGACAATAACAAAAAGTGTGTTCAAATATGAATGCACAGGCTGAATTATTGTAATAATATGCATTCATTGAAATTATACAATTGCATAGTAGCTGCGAATAGAGGTTAATGCCAAATAAGGAACAATTGTTAAAGTTATAATGGAAGATAAAATTTTTAATTTATTTTGCAATATTGGAAGGAGTAGTTCAGATCCGAGATAAAGAAATTGATACAATATACATTCAATATAATACAGTTGAGCATAACACAGAAAAGTTTGCGTTTTGAAAAAATTTTATACGATTGTGAAGCACGAAAAACGTGATTAGAGAAAGAGCTTTAACAACAGGGAATTCACAATCACCAAATTACAATTATCAATAATTTGAAATTTAACTGTCAAAGGTCTCTGTGTAAATGTGGGGAAGTACGAAGACTGAGCGCGTAGCGTGAGGCAAATACATTATCGAACGCGAAGCGTAAGATCCAACAGATACGCGCCGTAGCCGCGCTCAAACTTGCGAGCGAAGCAAGCTGCGCGATGAGAATGTGCCCGCGCTGTGGGCAAATTTTTTTATTTTAATTTTCAATTTTTCTCCACGAATCATTTAGATATAATGGAAACATAATTGCGTCACAGTCCTTTCAGCATCATTGCGTGCTTGTAACAATGGCCTGGAATTGAAACACGTAATTACAACCACACATATTCATGTAATTACTGTATCATTATACGATCCATTGACAACAATGCAAGCGAAGTGAGCGACACTTTTTTCCAGGCACGCACATCTGCATATAATTATTGTCCTAACGGTATATAAATTCGTTTAGTCAATGTTTATCAAAACCACCTTTTTTCCTCCCATAAAGTAATAATACCGTAATTATGTCGTACTGTTATTAACCGACACGAATGAATACTGATTAGGGAACGTCTGTTAATTACATAAGGATGATTTTTCAAATTTTAGGCCCACTCCCCCCAATTGTACGGATTCATCAGATTTTTAGGACCTTCTGGGTGGAAAAAATTTTTACAAAAATGTACAACATTTCTACAGCTGTAATTTTTTCTACAAAAAATGTAGAAAATTTAACCAAAAAAATACAATTATATACAAATAGCTCATATTTTCTTGCATTTTCTTATAGAAGATTTGAAAAAAATAAAGTATAGGTTTCTACAATTTAAAAATTTTCATAACTTTTTATTAACATATTTTTTTACTTTGTTGTAAAAATCTACAAGGTATTACAGAAAACTACAGGATTTTACTTTTTGTTTAATTTGGTTGTTTGACGTCATGAAAACACTTTTAATTTTACGTAAATTAATGTTGAAAATTACAAATCTTTACAAAAAATATAAGATCTCAGAAAAGTTTGAATATTGGTAAAATGTACTTAAAATTATGTTGTTAATAATAATAGTTTATTGTAGAAATGTACAAACCTGGTGGAAAATTTTTTACAAAAAACCAAATTTATTTTTACGTGTTTTGAGACGTGTACATGATCGCTATTACAAAATAATTGTTAATGATAATAATAATAATAATTTTAATAATGAATAATAGTTCTTTTAGAAAAGCAAAAAACCTTACGTTTGAAGTTTCATGAAAGTAGAATACTTTTAAATTTCTAACTTTTAAAATCAATGTCGAAAAAGAACAACTTTTTGGCCGCTAACCCTGTAAATTCCTGTAGATTCTTCTACTTAATTGTTAATTTTTGTGGTTGTACTTTTTTGTCAATCCTTGCAGAAAATTGAAACTACAATAAAATACAATAATATACAATAAAATACAAAATAAGTACAAAAGTCGTCCCAATGATAGAACAAAGTTTACTTCTCTGTAATTTTGATTGTAATGTATTGTATTTATTCATAGATTTCCTACAGAAATGGTTTCAGTTTTTTTGTACTTTTTTGTAAAAATTTTTCCGCCAGAGATCTTCCCCTTTTTACGTGATATTGTCTTATCTCCTAGTATCAAAAATATATGAATTTTTTTACTGTAAACAAGATTTCGAAGGATTTAATGAGATTTCCAAAGCTTTTTAGGGATTGAGTGGGATGGGGTCAACTTTGCACGTAGCAACTTTGCACGTGCCCAACTGTGCACGTCGATGGCCAGACGGACAACTGTGCACGTCGTTGGTCAGAAGGACAACTGTGCACTTTAACGTGCACAGATGTCACTTTCCTAAATGTGCACGTGCACAGATATCACTTGTCCAACTGTGCACGTGCACAGATGTCCCTTGTAAAACTGTGCACGTGCACAGATGTCCCCTGTCCAACTGTGCACGTGCACAGATGTCACTTGCCCAACTGTGCACGTTTATACGAGGGTGAACCTCTGTATCTATATATAAAACATTTTTAACAGTTAAAATTATTCAATCCTGGTGGAATGGAGCGTATTAACTTTTCTAATGTTAGTTTGAAAATATTTCAAATATTATTTTTCAGAAATTATTCTTTTCAAATTGTTAAAGATATATGAAAATCTCTCTTTGTTCGACCGGAATGCCTCCAATTTGCTGAATGCCTTGCTTTCTCTGAATCCCCTGAATTCCCTGAATCCCTTGAATTCTCTGAATTCCTTGAAATCTGTGAATTCTTCGAATTTTCTGAATTCTTCGAATTTTCTGAATTCTTTGAATTCTCTGAATTCCTGGAACTCTCTGGATTACTTAAATTCTCTGAATTCCTTGAATTCTCTGAATTCCTTGTATTCTCTAAATTCTCGGAATCCTCTGAATTCTCTGAATCCTTGAATTCTCTGAATTCCTTGTATTCTATGAATCCTTGAATTGACTGATTTCTTCGAATTTTCGGAATTCTTCAAATTTTCGGAATTCTTTGAATTCTCAGAATTCTTTGAATTTTCTGAATTCTTTGAATTCTCTGAATTCTTTGACTTCTCTGAATCCTTGAACTCTCTGAATTCCTTGAACTCTCTGAATTCCTTGAATTCTATGAATTCTTCGGATTCTCTGAATTCTCCGAATTCCTTGAATTCTCTGAATTTCTTGAATTCTTTGAATTCCTTTAATTCTCTGAATTCCTTGAATTCTCTGGATTCCTTGAATTCGTTAAATTTTAAGAATTCTGTGAATTCCTTGAATTCGTTGTTGAATTCTCTGAATTCCGTGAATTTGTTGAATTCTTTGAATTCTCTGAATTCCTTGAGTTCGTTGAGTTCCTTCAATTCGCTGAATGACTCCAATTTGCTAAATGCCTTGCTTTCTCTGAATTCCTTGAATTCGTTAAATTTGTTGAATTCCTTGAATTCGCTGAATTTCTAGAATTCGCGGAATGACTTCAAATTTGCTGAATATCTAGAATTCTCTGAATTCCTTGAATTCTCGCAATTCCCTGAATTATCTGAATAACCTGAATTCTCTTAATGTTCTGAATTCTATTAATTCGTTGAATTCGTCGAATTCTCTGAATTCTTAAAGTTCGCTGAATTCTTTGAATTAGCTTAATGCCTTCAATTTGCTGAATGCCTTGCTTTCTCTGAATCCCTTGAATTCTCTGAATACCTTGAATTTTCTAAATTCCGTGAATCCTTTGAATTCTTTGAATCCCTTTAATTCTCAGAATTTCTCGAATTCTTTCAATCCTCTGAATTCCTTGGGTTTTGTTGAATTTCTTGGATTCGCTAAATGCCTTCAACTCGCTGAATACCTTGAATTCTCCGAATCCCTTAAATTCTCGAAATCCCTTGAATTCTCTGAATGCAAGAAATTCTCTGAATTCTTCGAACTCTCTGAATTACTCAAATCCTCTGAATTCCCTGAATTCTCTGCATTCCCTGGATTCGTTGCATTCTCTGAATTACTTAAGTTTGTTGAATTCCTTCAATTCGCTGAATGCCTCCAATTTGCTGAATGCCTTGCTTTCTCTGAATCCCTTGAATTCTGTGAATTCTTCGAATTTTCTGAATTCTTTGAATTCCTTGAACTCTCTGAATTACTTAAGTACAACATAAACGCGCACAGTTGGGCAAGTGACATCTGTGCATGTGCACAGTTGGGCAAGGGACATCTGTGCACGTGCACAGTTAGGAAAGTGACATCTGTGCACGGTGAAGTGCACAAGAGTCTATCTGTGCACGTCTAAATTTCGACGTGCACAGTTGTCCAAGTACCATCTGTGCACGTGCACAGTTGTCCAAGTACCATCTGTGCACGTGCACAGTTGTCCAAGTGACAACTGTGCACGTCTAAATATCGACGTGCACAGTTGTCCAAGTACCATCTTTGCACGTGCACAGTTGTCCAAATGACAACTGTACACGTCGAAATTTCGACGTGCACAGATGGGCTCCTGTGGTCTTGGACGTGCACAGATGGACGTGCACAGTTGTCCGTCTGGCCATCGACGTGCACAGTTGGGCACGTGCAAAGTTGCTGCGTGCAAAGTTGTCCGTCATCCGGATTGAGTGAGATCAAAAGGAATTCCATGATTAGAAAAGTTTGAGGGTATTTCAAACGATTCTAAAGGATTACGAGAGGTGGTACTAATTACAAATGATTTTATAACAGATTTTAAGAGGTGGAAGAAATAACCTTGTACAATTTCAGACAGAATATCAATTTTACAAGGGATTTAATAAGATTTTAAGGTACTTCAAGGAGTTTGTCAGATTTTTCAAAGATTTCACTACATTTCAAAGGATTTCGATACTAGGAATACTACATTATTATATCAGACATATATTTATTCGCGTCTTCAAGACGCGTCGAAAGACCCATCCAAGAACCTTTCATGTTCTTTTATGAACTGACAATACCTTTTTATCCATTTTTGAAATATATTGTTTGTCTCGTTTATATAAGAAGAACTTTTTTAAAGCTGGGAATACAACAATACTGTATTTGTTGAAGTTTTCGAGACGCTCCGACTGAACAACCTTTCATGTCCAACCACGACTCACCAATATCGTTTTATTTATTTTTACACAAAATTATCAACCCTATTTATAAGAGGAAAACTTTTTTTATAATGGAAATATAACAGCACTTATGTGATGTTTTTCAGTTCTAGTTACTAATATTTGCGTGCGTAATGGTATTTAATAATCTCGCCACATAGTGCGATTTTCAATTTATTTTATTTACGATTACTTATATAAATTATCAATATTTTCCTTTTTTTTTTAAAGTATTATTCTGATTCTTCCTGTTCTTAAGAAGTCGAAGTTGAAACTTTATGGGAAGTTAGCACTCTTACATGTCTTTAACAACCAAAAATAATTGTTGCAATTTGAGGCTTAGCAAATTCATTGAAAGTTTCATGTGCAGCTATTAACACTGCTAAGTATTTTTGAAAATATTTTCAGGGCACAACATTTTCTTTTTGCGGCCTAAATTAGCACTAAATTAGCACAACATTCTTGCATAGTGCCCATATCAATATGACAATGTGGTGATTGATGATTTCTTGTTCTTTTGTATGCGTTAATAAAGGAAAAGTTCAAAGAAGTGGGAATACATTAAACACATATTTATTTCTGATTTAATACAGCGACTATAGATCTGGGCGTGACCGTCACTCTTTTTGCGTATACATATTCATGCATGGAAAGTACTTTCGCAATAAGCATAACACCCCTGTGTTCGCTGTCTGATCAACATAAACGTAGTACTTAACGATGGAAATAATTTCGCAGAAAGAACTGGTTTCTTGCTGCATTTTACTCTGAGGGGGGGGGGGGGGGAGAAAAAAGAAAAGATTGAAACGGTTTAGTGGTACACATAATGCGAAACATGCGTACACGTGTGACCATCAAGAATGTCTCAATCGTGTTCCCCATGCTGTTCTTTTGCAAAACGGTGCAACTTACGACCACCGATGAGATTCCACGCTCGTAAACTCGATTATATAATCGGCAAATAGGGTGACTCTACTCTGCAGTTTTACTTATTTTTATCCGTTTCGGAAAAATGGTTAAATGGGATGTTGTGCAGATACTGAAAACCACTTTGAAGATTATAACAGTGGTTATTGCATTTGAAAAACACGTTTAGTTTATAATAATGCGCTTTCTCACATTAAATAGTATCTTTGATTTTGCAATCAGACTTCTTAGGAAACTTATAGGTGTGAAAGAGATGTAATCCTAAAATATGTATACTGTTGGAAAATGTACCTTATGTAGATACGATAGATGAAATAAGATCAATATTTTTTGAGCTTGCAAACCTTATTAGTTACTATACGAAATTAAATCTTGCCTTCTTGATTGGGTGGATGAGTAATTCTCTACAGGCACGGTATTTTAGTATCCAAGGAATAAATGATCAAAACTGTTGATTCTATCGTGAAAAAATCGACACGAATCTTCCTTTTCGTATCTCATAACATGGTCCATGGTAAACACATTGACTTCATTATCGAAAATCACAATGAAATAACATTAAGTGCCCGAAAAAATACCTTTGTAGCATATTTACAAATGCCCGAGGCATAGTTTATAGTCAAAAAGGAAATATAGTATAATGAACTATTTTATAATGTAAGTCTAATGGTGTTAAAACTTTTCTTAAAAAGTACAATTTTTATCACTTATATTTTATTTGTGGTCAATTCTAAACTAATCTATTAGCTAATTACATTTTCCAGATATTATTATTATTATTATACCATTAAGCCATTTCCCTTTCCGGGTAGGCGTGACTTGCTTGGATATACGTACTTGTCAACTTGTTCTAATCTCTCATCATTTAGGACAACGTTGCACATTGTTTTCTCAGTTTTTCCCTCAAACACCATGATTTTTGTTTTATTTCCGTCAATTTTGAGGCCAATGTTCCTCATGCTTGTATTGAGTTTATTGAGTTTATTCAACATTCTTTGCAAGTCCTCGATTGATTCTGCCATAACAATCTTGTCATCTGAGAAAGCTAACCCACGTACCTTCACTGTTCCGAGATCTACACATTCTTTTTCGAAGAGTCTTTTATAGCATCTACTATCCCGTCTATATCATATAGCATTTCACCTTTGCTGTTTCTCATGCTGTCAAACTCTGTACTTTTACTTTTCTTCAACAGTTTAAATAATAGTTTCATAATTCCTTCAAAGCCGTTTTGTATTTTCTTTCCTTCTTTTATTCTGATTTCATCTTTACTCTCCTTGAATACTCGTTTAACTTTCCTCTTTTTGTGTTTGTAATCATTTTTGAGCCTATTTCTCTTCTCGTCGCTAAGCCCTGCGATGTTAAGCTGTTTCTGTGCGCTTCTTTCTTTTCTTTTCGGGCTGCCTCAATTTCATAATACCACAATGCATCACCAGATTTTCTTCCTACAATCGCCGTATCACATACTTCGGTCGCAGTTTTAACAATGATATCCCGTAACAAAGTCCACGCGCCCTCTATATCTTTATTGCTTATAAGCGCTTCCCACGTTGCCCTATCCATGCGCTCGTTTAACATCTTTTGAAACTCTATTTACCGTGTGTATGCCTTTCGTCAATCGAAGTTTCAGTCCATTCCGAGGCTACTTTATTGTTTGTATTATTCATGTTTAGATTGTACACCTAAGTACCACCTGTATGCGCGAAATTTGTTTTGCGATTCGAAATCATGTCCAAGTTAAGCAGTGATTTGTCGTATGGTGGAGAGTCTAGTTGTAACGTCAGTCCCACCAAAACTTCTGTTACTAGGGTGGTGGGGGGGGGAGGAAACCGAGAGTCTCAATTGGTTGGTGATTTATGCTGAGAAGGTCACCAGCCCCCAGCAGCGTTGTATTAGACAAATGGAAAAGTCATCGATTCAATTTCCCAGTTTTCAACTACCTTGAAGTATCTGAAAATTAACCCCCCCACCCCCTGCCCAATCATTACATGAGGAGAAATTTTACTTTGGCAAAAGTTAATATAAATTGGTATAAAATTAAAACTAATCTTTTAAAACAGGTTGTAGACTCTTCCATTTTCTGTCTAATTCCAAGTTACACTTTAGTTACGCGGTTATGAAATCTTTCATGAATATATCTGCATAAATAAACAAAGTTCATAGAAAAATAATCAAACTGTAAAATTTTATATTTCATTCTTTCCCTATTTTCAAATAATCGACTGACTTCTGAGAGCACGGCAGTCAGACTGAATTTCTTTTGGGACAAAGGGCTGATTGCAAAGAGTCCAATTACAAGTGGGTTTCATCTTTTAAGTTTAACCGTTGCAAATATTGAGTGCTTTAAAATTTTGTAAATACTTTCTGATGTGTAAGAATAAAGAAAATCTTGAAATACTGCGAAGTCCTGGATTTATTGTAAGCCAATTTTTGAAAAATGAATTAAAATATTATTATAAGTTCTTTGAGTGAGATAAAGAGTTGTATATATATATATATATATATATATATATATATATAT
>CAKNXH010059730.1:0-13177 GCA_932178445.1 Andricus quercusramuli | reverse complement strand
TCTTTCAATCTTTCCTTTTCGATCTGATCTTTATCCTCAGCTCTGTCTCTCTCTGTCTCCTTATTTTTCTCATCCATTTTTGGATTTTTCAAGCTTGCCCCTATAACTTCCTTGTCTTCACTGCTTCCCCGCTCCTCTCTCTTCCTTTTAATGAATGCCTCAATTGATCCCACGCTTTTCGCCCTCAATCTATCCTTTTCTACTGTTTTACGATATTTTCCCCTTGCCCTCCTTTCTTTGTTCTCCCCTTTCGGTGTACTAAAAACTTTCTGATCCAAATCCCTGCTTTCCTTACAAGTGTTCGCTCCGCTAGCCATGAATCCACTTCAAACAATCCCGCCTTCTATCGTTCTCTGTCTCCATCTACCGTCGCGTCTACCTGCCTTGCCTTTCTCCCTCTCTACCCTGCCCTGCTACGACACGCTACGACCAACCTGGTCCTCCTACCCTGTCACAAAAATCAAACCCACCTAACCTCAACTTCCACACAAATCTGTCTTGATTCCCAAAAATATCCTCACCCCCTTGTCAATCTTTCAATCTCTCAATCAATCCCTCACAAACGAACCCCTCTACACACATCCACAATCCACTCACCTCCAATTTCACCACAATTATCAGAAAAACTCAGCACCAAATTTCACCACTGCCACACACTTTCACGCGGGAAACGGAAGTCTTCACTATCTACTCCTGACCATATTTCGAAACCACCTCTCAACAACCCATTTTCTATGTTTTTATTTTCACAACCCTTTTTCTTCGTCTCAGGTACTCAAAGAATATTTAGAGTTTCTTACGTGCATAGTTTCTCGTAGTTCCCTTATTTTAATATCATTCACTCCTCTAGCATTCCAAACACTCAGTCTCCATTCATCGTCTGAAACTCGACCTTTAAGTTTACCGTGTTTATGCCTTTCGTCAATCAAAGTTTCAGTCCATTCCGAGGCTACTTTATTGTTTGTATTATTCATGTTTAGATTGTACACCTAACTACCACCTGCATGCGCGAAATTTGTTTTGCGATTCGAAATCATGTCCAAGTTAAGCAGTGATTTGTCGAATGGTGGAGAGTCTAGTTGTAACGTCAGTCCCACCAAAACTTCTGTTACTAGGGTGGTGAGGGGGGGAGGCAGGGAAAGGAAACCGAGAGTCTCAATTGGTTGGTGATTTATGATGAGAAGGTCACCAGCCCCCAGCAGCGTTGTATTAGACAAATGGAAAAGTCATCGATTCAATTTCCGAGTTTTCAACTACCTTGAAGTATCTGAAAATTAAAACCCCCCCCCCCCCCTGCCCAATCATTAAATGAGGAGAAATTTTACTTCGGCAAAAGTTAATATAAATTGGTATAAAATAAAAACTAATCTTTTAAAACAGGTTGTAGACTCTTCCATTTTCTGCCTAATTCCAAGTTACGCTTTAGTTACGCGGTTATCAAATCTTTCATGAATATAGGTCCTGCAATATGTAAAAAGACACTTCAAAACTTGACACTTTAGAAGAATTGAAAATTCAACTGTTTGGTTGAAAATTTATGTATTTTTTGTTGAAAAATCGTCTTTTTTGGCAGTTGAACCTTTTGGTTGAAAATTCAATTGTTTGGTTAAAAATTTATATTTTTATTTTGAAATTTAGGAATTTGAATCGGTTCAAATTAAATTTAATATAGTACCCACATTTATTTCACCTAAATATGCACTGAATTCTGAGTACAAAAAGATAAAATGAAAATTGGTTGAATTATTATTTGAATTCATGGACTTTAGAAAAAATGCAGGAAATTATTAATTATGTTTTTGATATTATTCAATTATTCAATTAATCAGTGGCTTTGTTATAATTAAGAATATCTCCTAATATGACTTGCCAAAGCTTTCTGAATTAAACCATATATAACTGTGTTCATATTTCTAGTCTAGTTTTACGGTCTAGTTTTAAATAGAAGATTAATTTAAAAATAGATTCTAGTATGATGAAGGAACTTATTTTCTTTTTTTAAAGAGCGATGGAAGAAATAATAGAGATCTTATTCAGTTGCGTGCTTTCAATTTTGGTGCGAGAGTGCTTAAGAAACTTACCCTGCGGAAACGGAAGGATAAGACAAGCGGGATTATAGCAGACACACCGAGGAGGGCTTCTTTCATTTTCCGCGAGTTATAATAAATATTTCAGCGGGACGGATAGCGGGAAATCTCAGAGAGCGAAGGTGAGGCTCGAGTTTTCTCAAAATTGAAATGCGATCCTTTAATCTGTGCGGCCGGTCTTCGGAGGCGCCGAGACGCTGCAGACGCCCTTGTTGTTTAGCATAGCCATATCCGAATGAAGTCGTCGGAAGAAGGGTGGCTATGTAATTTATGATAATCTTGCCAACGCGTTGCCTCATTTGAATAATTAATGCAAAATGCATCCTAAATAACCTGTGGGAGCTCGTTCTGTGCACCTGCACGATGCCCGGCATACACGAGATCTATATATGCCATACGTAAGCCCGAAATTGCAGCAATTGCACGAAATTGGTTTGGGTACTTGGTAAGTTTATCGAGATTCTGGATGCAGGTTACCTCTCGTCTATACCAATGGAATATCTGTATATACCTATCGATGAGTATCCCAACTCAAGGATTCAGCGGCTCTTGTAATATGCAAAATTTCCTATGTAAAATGAAAAAACTATCGGTTCAATGACAATCATATTTCAATTCAAAGTTGAAAAGAACTAGTTTTTAGATTTAGAAAATGATTGATCCAAGGATACCTCAATGCTTGTAAGTGCATTTTTTCAAATATAAACCTCAAAAAGTCAAATTGTGTAACAAAATTGCACAAGAAGGCCTAAAGAGAAGTATGTTTTTTAAAAAATCAATTTTTTCAAAACATATAGGGGAGAGTGGGGTATGGTGTCAGTGCTAGTGTTTTTTGAGTTTTATATTAGTTTTTTTTTGCATAAAATAGCTTTCTTGAGTACCAAAGAAAACTATGTTACGTAAAAAAATTAATGTGAAAATGAACAAACACGAGCATTATTTGCATGAGTCGTCATGCCCCGCACTGACACCATACCCCAATTTCCCCGACATACAAAAGAAAGTCATTTTGTGTTACATAATTGCATAACAGGATTTTAAATGAGAGAAATATGTTCCTAAACAACAAAGTAATCAGCTCATTAGGGACAGTTACATGACAACTGAAAAAAGAGGGAGAAAGAGAGAAAAGAGACAATCAAACCACCTCGCTCTCTTTATGATAAAGAAAAGAGAGCGGGGCCGTTTGGTTGTCTTTTTTTCTCTTTCTTCTTCCAATTGTCATGTAACTGTCTCTAATGAGCTGATCACAATGTTCTTTAGAATCATATTTCTCTCATTTAAACTCCTTTAATGCAATCATGTTACACACATTGATTTTCTTGAGTATATGTTTTGAAGAAACTAATTTTACTAAAAAACATACTTCTTTTTGCGACTTCTTAAGCAATTTTGTTACACAATTTGACTTTTGTACGTTTATATTTAAAAAAAATGTATATCCAATATTTAATAAGCAGAGGCATTAAACCATGGACCCGTTTCTCTAGATTTCAGTTCTTTTTACTGTTCTCAAAAGTTCGGTTCTTGGTCAACATTCAGTTATTTAAATATCTCGAGGAAATCAGTTTAGAATGTTGTGTACGTACTAATCTCTTATTTCCTTCTCTCAGAGTAACAAGGTAAAAAATAAACAGATGTTTTCTAACGTGAGATTAAAATAAAATCCTGTCGCACCCGTTAGGGGCCGTCCATAAACTACGGGCCCTATTTTGGGTTATTTTTTACCTTCCCGTCGCCCTCTCCTTGACGGCCGTAGTTTTGTCTTACATCATGGATATCACATATTCTCTGCGTTTTTTCGCGTTTGTAGTGAGACCATTTGGTTGACTATATATAAGCTTCGGAATATCAATCAAGAATAATTAACAATATTGAAATATCAGATTTGACAGCCTGAAATGCTCTCAAAGCGAAGGAAAAAGGGCGCTTTTTCACCAAAACAAAGATATAATAGGGGAATAAATTCTTTTTAATAAAATTAATGTTTGACCTCAATATAAAACACATTGAATTCCTGAGATCACAAGTCAAAAAGACTCATTTTTGAAAAAAGAATTAAGTTTACTAGATAAAAAGTCGAGTGTTTTTTGAGAATAGTTGACTTATAAGCCGAGAAATATTAATTTTCAAGGAAAAAGTTTTTTTTTCAATCAAGAAAGATGAATTTTCAACCGAGAAGTTGAATTATTAAATAAAAAAAAAGTTTTTAACCAAAAACGGAATTGTTAAATTTTCAGTTTGAATAATTAATTTTTAACGAAAAAAATAGGAATTTTCAACTAGTTGAACTAAAGCAGAAGACGAATTTTCAACAAAATACATGAACTTTCTACTTATTCGTGATACATTTAAGACAAAAAGTTAAATAGTCAGATTTTTAGATGAAAAAATTAATTTTTGACGAAAAAGAAGAAATTAAAATAAATTATTAACGAGGTAGATTAACTTTTAACCAAGTAGTTGGATTTCCAACTAGTTGAATACAACCAAAAAGACGAATTTTCAACAGAATACATCAATTTTCCACCAAAAATTTGAATTTTCAATTTATAAGTGATACATTTTTAGCAAGAACTTGGAGGGTCAAATTTTTAGATGAATAAATTAATTTTTAACAAAAAAGAACAAATTCAAAGAGAAATGTATTAAATTTTTAATCTACCTACATAAGCAGGAAGATGAATCACCTGCAAGATATTATGTAGGTACTTTCCACAGATTTAATAAAATTCACTGATGAGGGCCACCATTGTGTGCCGAAACGTTTGAAACAACTCAATTCGTTTCCATTCACCTGACCCTAAAGCCAACAACTTACATCAACAGTTTCTACACAAGTTATAAATTCAAGAAAAAATTAATGTTTAACAAAGTAGTTTAACTTTGAACTAAATAGTTGAATCTTTAACTATTTTAGTTGAATTCAACCAAAAAGACGAATTTTCAACAAATGAAATCAATTTTCTAGCAAAAGTTGAATTTTTAACTCATAAGTGATCAATTGTTAACAAAATATGAGATAGTTTGATTTTTAGATAAAAAAATTAATTTTTGACGAAAAAAGAACTAGTTTAGAAAATACATATAAAAATTTGCATCCAGTAGAGAGATAAATCATTAAACAGAAAATGGATACTTAACAAAGTAGTTCAACATTCATCCAAATAGTTGAATTTTCAATCAGTGAAATTTGACCAGAAAGATGATTTTTCAACAAAATACATAAATTCTTTACAGGAAAGCTGTATTGCAAACTTATAAGTGATAAATTTTCAACAAAAAATTGAATAGTTTAATTTTTAGATGAAAAGATTATTGTCGACCGAAAAAAAAATTACAACAAAAAAAGCACATTTTTACCCAGTAGAGAGGCGAATCATCGAACAGAAAATGAATTTTTAACAAAGCAGTTTTACTTCTGACCGACAGTTGAATTTTCAAGCAAAACGATGAATTTTTAACTAAATAAACAGACTAATTTCCAATTAAAAAGATGATTTATCAAGTAAAAAATTAATATTTTTTCAAAAAAGGAATGGTCAAATTTTCAGATGAAAATTAAATTTTTAAGGAAAAAAATATGAATTTATCAACTACTTGAACTAAACCAATTGATGAACGTTTGACAAAATACATGAGTTTTCTACCAAAAAGTTAAATTTTCAACTTATAAGTGATACATTTAAAAAGAAGTTGAATAGTCAGATTGTTGGATAAAAAAAATTGATTTTCGCAAAAAAGAACAAATGTTAAGAAAATAATGAAATTTTTATTTAGCAGGGAGATGAATCATCAAACGAAAAATAAATTATGAACGAAGAAAAGTAACTTTTAACCAACTATTTGAATTTTCAACAAGTTGGATTGAACCAAAAATACCAATTCCCATCCAAATACATGAATTTTCTACCAAAATTTGTATACCTCGAAATAATAGAGATTAAAAATGGCTGAAACTAGAGGTTTAATGAAAAAAGCATGAGGATAAATTCTGGAGTAAGAGATTCGCGAGGAGACTTCTTTTTACGAGCCAAAAAGTGACATCTGTGGAGTGTTAATTTTGTGCCTCAGCCTCAGGAATGAGAAAAGTTGGGAATTTCTCAAAGTCGAGGTGGTCGTCTTGCGAATTGCTAAAGTTAATGCTCGAGCGACGCGGCCGGCGCCACAAGGTTGGCAACAGTTGTTCTCGCCTCATTTTGGCGCGTTTTCAGCGTTTCCAGCTTTAAAAGGAATAGAATAGAATGGAACGAGGATTAAATGATGCGCTTCGACCTCTGATTTCTTCCATTAAGTTGCCGACTGCCGAGCGAGCCACGTCGGGATTGTACAAAATTATGATGGAAATTAAGTAAGTAAAAACGGCGATGAGATGTCGAGATTGAAAAGTTAAGACGAGTTTAGCGGCGGCGAATTGATACTTTACCTCTGACCTTAACTTAACACTTAACGAAGTAAAACCGCTCTCGAGTAGATACTCCTGGTGGATTATGAGTCGAGACGTAATTATGGATAAGGAAATATACACGGAAAAAATTTCTTGAGGCGTACAAGCGAACCTAAAATATATTGAATTCAAGCAATCTGTTCGTTTAGATTGATTAAAACAGTTAGGTATGAACTCTTCTCGTAGATCAGAAAAATCAGTAATCAGTATAAATCTTTGAATAAGGGAAACATTTAGCTGGTATGGAAATATATAATCGTACAGTAGCAAATTTTTCTTGGCCGTTTCTTGATATTCCAGTGTAAAAACCGCCTACAATCTCAATACACTGGAACTTGGAATTAGAAACCTCAGATTTACGATACTCCTAGAACCGATGGGCCTCGGCAGTTTCTTGATGAGAGGAGCCGCGTGGCCGAAAGAGAGGATGTACTCAGTCAAGCATCAGAAACAGCTCGAGGGCAGTCCTTTTAGCGCGTTAGTTGAATTAGGTTGCGTCATGCCTCAAAATCCAACAGAAATCATTTACGCGGCCCTGTCTGTTTTTCTTTGGATTCCCTAGGCTTGAAATCACGGCCAATGCAGGCAATGTCCGAAACTGTTCTTCATTCCAGGTTCCAGTGTACCTGTAAATTATTATTATATGGATAGAAACTTTATATAATATTAAAATTAGCGTGTTTCTTAAGTAGTAAGTCTCTTTAAAATGTCGACAGTATGTATACTGTATATTGTAGAGGAGGTATACCTCCTCTACAAAATGGAAATTGCTTTTTTTCATTTCTGTTCCAATTTACTTTAATTTCATATAAAAACACCCCAAACGTCATTACCGTACGGCATCCCAACTTCACTTTGCACAAGGATAAACTGATTTTCTCCCTTTTTTTAGACAGTAACCTGAAAAATGCTTAACATAATTATTAAGTTTGTAATCTTTCGATGAACATTAATTTAATGTATGCACATTTTTTAAGTTTTTTTTGAGTGTATTGCTTAATACAAAATTTTATAAAATTGAGCTTGAAATATTAACTCTTTTTTGTGAATCTGATATTAAAACCGTTTGTTTGGTCGTACGTTCGGTCATTTTTTTCAATTTACTCCCATCCCAAAACAAGTTTCACAAAAAAAAGAAAAAAAAAAAGGAAATGGAAAAGAGAAAGTCTGTTGAAAAAATTACTACTAATAATCTTCGAATTCATTCATTTGCTTTATCCACATTGAAGAGCCTATGTACAGATCAAAGAAAACTTGAAAATCAGGGGAAAGTGAGGCATTTACAAAAAAAATTTGCAAAATTCAGGGAATTTCTATAAGGCAATTTAAATAACTGTCAAGAATGATAAATTTGATATTTTCAAATTTTAATTTGAAATTGTGACTCGAATTTGTAACCATGGAAAGTTTACCCCCAGTTTGTTCTGTGATCTCTCTGGTTGATAAAGTCAACTATTCTATTGAACATGTTGATATATTTTAATTAAAAATTCAACTATTTGTGTAAAAATTGAACTACGTCGTGAAGAATTTATTTTGTCTTGATTGAAGGTTCATCTCTTTGGTTAAAAATTTAACTATTGTGTTAAAAATCCTTTTTTTATCAAAAATTAATTTTTTTTTCAAATGAAAATGTAACTTTTCCATTTTTGGATAAAAATTCGTCTATCGGCTTGAATGTTCAACAATTTGATTTAATTTTTTTTAATTTGTTGTTTTTTTCTTCGTGAGAAATTGGACTATTTCGTTAAAAAAATATGTTGTTAAAAATTAATTTTTTTCTAGTTTCTTGTGAAACAATTCTCAACAATATTCGAGTTAACGTTGCCTTTCAATAATTATGCAATAATTAGTTTTTATAGTAGAAACAATTCTCAAAACTGATTTTACAATTTTGTTTGGCGTTCTTCCAAAACAGCGCAGCTTTGCTATCTTTGTGTTGCTCAGCCTTGCTTTGGTCTAACTCTAACTCTAACCAGTCTAAGGTTAGCTTTGGCAAAGGCTTTGAGCTGGAATCGATTAAAATCACACAACGCAGAATGTTACATTATTGTAATCCATGATAACACAAGGACTTTGACTCCTTTGTTAACTCTGCTTTTGTATAACGAACGAACTACGCACCCTGTTTACGACCGCAATTCTGTGGTAAAAGCTGCTATATTGTATATCAAGTTCTGCTTTGAACATTGTTAGAAGCTTGCTTGTTTCGCGGTGTCCATGATCATGTCTAATGCATGGTATGTACCTAGTGCAAGGGTTATGCTCTGCGGGGCAAACTACCGCACTAGTTTGCATGAATTTCGTATTTTATTTATGAAGCCTGCACTATAAATATTAGCATGCAGAGACAACGAGGAAGGGGCTGTTCAAAAAATACGTCTCATTACTAGGGGCGCACAGTGGACTTTTTTTGAAATTCTGTCTCAAAATCCTAGAACTTTGGATCGGAATTACCTAGAGGGATATTTTTTTTTAATTAAAGAAAAAACCATTCCGAATATAGAAACTAGCTTTGAATTCGACCTCAAGTGTTTCCACATTGTTTGTATTTATAATTATATGGTGCTCATTTCACGAGCACTTTGCTTCCCGTTAGAAAATGTATTTGCTTCCTCATATATGAAGCATTAGTTATTTTATTCAGTAATAGACAAACCAAACTCTTCATTCTGCTCAATTTTAAAATAGAAACTTACAAAAAATACTAAATTACAAAATAATACAAAAAATGTTTCAAATACAAAGACAACTCAGACAAATCAAATCTTGTATTCGAAATGGTAATTTTTTGAGCTGGAAAAGGGGAAGGAAAAGTTCTGTCGCATCCTATCTCTTTCCCAGCTTTATGATTTCTTCACAAAAATTTTCAGAATTACTCTATTTGAACATTTATGATCAAAAAGTATTTTCTATTCATGCGTCAACTTTTAATTATGTCGATGAAAAGAGTTTTTCTGTTTAAAACTGATGATTCAGATATTATAAATGAGCATAACTTCCCTAATCTTCAATAAAGTGTATTATTATTATTATTATTATTATTATTATTAATATTATTATAGATCAATCGATTTGCCTCGAATCAAGATATCTTTTCCGTTCTTGCATCAATTTTGAATTATGTTAGTGAAAAAAGTTTTACTATAAAAAACCGCGTTTTCAAATATTATGCATTACCAAAGCTTCCTTACTCTTCAATAAAATGTATCAATGTTATAGGCCAATCTACTTGACTTGAATCAATACAACTTTTCTATTCTCGCATCAACTTTAAATTATAAAAATAAAAAAAAACTTTTACTATAAAAAACGAGTTTAAAAATACATAAATTACCATAAACTTCCCTACTCTTCCGTAAAATGTATTGATATTATAATAGGCCAATCGATTCGTCTCGAACCAAGGAATCTTTTATATTGTCTCATCAACTTTGAATTATGCGAATGAAAAAAGTGTTACTATAAAAAACCAATTTTAAAAATATTATTGAGTGCTTAAAAAAAATGCAATAAATATTTTTAGAAATCCTTCCATCTGTTTCAAGATATTAGTGAGGGAAATAAGCTCTTCAAATTTCATCAATTTATCTGCAAACGTTTTCTAGCTATCGTGTTCACAAAAAAGCGTGACACACACACACACACACACACACACCACACACACACATCCAGATAATTGCTTAGAACATTGTATTAGAAATTGTTAAATTAGGGAGGGTTTAATTAAATGAATTTAAAAATTTTGGAAAATGTTACCCTTACAAAGCTTCCTCTACGAGGAAGCAAAATTATGGAGAAAGTCAAAAGAAAATTTTGACCTTGAAAATCTGTGTTGAAGATGGAATTTTTGGCAAAAAAAAAATCGTTTATTGAATACCAAAAACGCTTAGATTTTACATTTTATGTGCCATACATGCTTTTATATAGATTTTTGCATGCCTAATCCGAATCTAACATGTAAATCGCTGTAAGACAAAATCCAAAATGGTGGAACCAATATGGCAGACTAAAATTGTAAAACGAAACGGATTTGACTACAATTTTTTACAAGGTGGTTTTTCTGGTCGCTGATTACAAATCCAAGGCCAAAATGTGAAAATTCGAAATGGCGGATCCAATATGGCGGACCAAAATTGTAAAAGGAGAAGGATTTGACTAAAATTTGCTACAAGGGGGTTCTCCGGATCGCTGATTTCAAATGCAGGGTCAGAATTGAAAAATTCAAAATGACGGAATCAATATGGCGGACCAACATTGTAAAAGGAAACCGATTTGACTAAAGAAGGCTACTCGGGGGGGTTTCGGGTCGCTAATTTTGAAGCCAGAGTCGAAATTAAAAAATTCAGAATGGTGGATCCAATATGGCGGACAAAAATTGTAAAAGGAAATTGATTTGACTAACATTTGCTAGAAGGGGGTTTTTCGGGTCGCTGATTTCAAATTCGGGGTCAAAATTGAAAAATTTAAATGGCGGATTCAATATGGTGGACCAAAATTATAGAGCAAAATTTATTCGACTCAAATAGGTGACTGATTTGAAATCAAAAGTCGAAATTTCAGAATTTAAAAAAGCGATCAAATGTGTTGTTTTTTTGCACCATTTTGTTCCACCATTCCGAATTTTTCAATTTGACTCTGGATTTGAAATCAGCGACCCAAAAAACCTCCTTGTAGCAAATTTTAGTCAAATCGGTTACCTTTTACAATTTTAGTCTCCCATATTGGATCCGCCATTTTGAATTTTTCAATTTGGACCCCGGATTCGAAATCAGCGAACCGAAAAACCCCCCTTGCATCAAATTTTAGTCACATCGTATAATTTGTTTGTATAATCAGCGAATCTTAAAAGATAAATTAAAAAAATAGGAATTTTAAGCAAAAAAATTAATTTCTAACGAAATAGTTAAATTTGTAACCAAAGAGATAAAGCTTCATTGAAAAAAATTTCAACAGAATAGTTCAACTTTTACCCACGCAGTTAGATTTTCAATTGAAAAAGCTCAGTTTTCAAGTTTTCAACTAAATAGTCAAACTTGAACCAAATAGAAGAATTTTGAACTGAAGATATGAATCTTCGAAAAAAAATGATTTCAGAACAAAGTGGTTCAAACAAAATTTCAAAAAAAAATAGTTTAAATAGAAAGTAAATTTTCTACGAAGATGCTTGAATTTTCAACCCAAAAAGACTAATTTTCAATAATAACAGTTGAATTTTCACACAAAAAGGATGGCATTTCGAGAAAGTTATTCAATTTTCAATCAAACAGTTCTATTTTCATCCAAGAAAGATTAATTTTCTACTAAAACAGACGATTTTTCAAATGAAAAAGACAAATATTGAAAAAATGTAGTTGAAGTCTCAACAAGAAAGTAGATTTTCGAACCAAAAAGGATGACATTTTAACAAATTCATTGAATTTTCAAGCAAATAGTTGCATTCTTATCAAAGGAAGATGAATTTTCTAATCAGACAGATGAATTTTTTAATCAAAAAAATAAATTATCAACAAAAAAAAATAGTCGAATTTTCATCCAAACAAAATTTCAGTTGATTTTTCAACACAGAATGTGAATTTTTCTCAAAAGGTGAATTTTTTGCGAAATAGCTGAATTTTCAAAAAAACAGTAGATTTTTTGACCAAAAAGGCTGACTTTTTAACACATTTATTAAATTTTTAACCAAACAGTTGCATTCTTATCCACGAAATGTGAATTTTCCACTCAGACAGATGAATTTCCAAATAAAAAAGATAAGTTAAAAAAAATAGTCGAATTTTTATTCAAAAAAGATTTCAGGTGATTTTTAAACGAAACAGTTGAAATTTCTAACAAAAAGGATGACTCTTCAACAAAATTATTGAATTTCCAACCAAACAGTTTCTTTTTTATCCATGAAAGATGAAATTTCTACTCGAACAGATGAATTTCTGAAGCAAAATGACAAATTTAAAGAAAAATAGTGATATTTTTATCCAAGAAACATTTCAATTGATTTTTCAACACTGTTGAATTTTCAAACAAATAATAAACTTTGCAACTGAAAAGATAATTTTGAGGTGGAAGCAACTGCAAAAAAGAAATATAAATACAAAGCAAATAAATTACTAACAAGAATGTTATATCAGAGTTACCGCAAAAGTTAATTTTAAAACTTCTCTAACTTTCCCCTAACAAATTTCTTATTTTTTCTGAGCATTAACATTGAAAACCCATAAAATTATATTTGTAACATTTTGAACGTAGAATCTTTTATAAGCGGAATAAAACAATTTCAAATAAAAATTTCAAATTTATTCTACTTGACAGTTATGTAAAGTTAAATAAATTCCCTGACTTTTACAAGATTTTTTTCCTAAATCCCTAACTCTTCCCTGACTTTAAAAAAAAATCTTGTTGTCTAGGTTCCTTTTTTCACTGACCAGTTTTCTTTGGCGCGTAAAGTTAAATACATATTAAATTTTTGTACAATTTCTGCGAGTTACTTGTTTCATTTGTCAATTTCCGAAAATTACCTACATGAATGAAGGACCCCCCCCCCTACCGTAACAAATCGTAACAAAATATCTTGACCGTCCCTCCCCCATGAGCTGTTACGTTATTAAGGACGATCCCTAAACATTTTTTGAAATGCTTGAAAAAA
>CAKNXH010059728.1:62876-85137 GCA_932178445.1 Andricus quercusramuli | reverse complement strand
ACCGTTACGCTGTAGCGTAATGTTTGCGTTCGGCCGGTCCGCCAGGGCAAGCCCGCTCCTGCAATGTCCTGATTCACAACCTATCGGACGACGAAGAATCTAACCGGGACCTCTTCTCATTTGTTCTCAATATTCTCACTAGCGCTGGTCTCTCACTTAATGAAACGAATATTGATACCATTTATCGACTGGGGAGTACGCAAGGCAGTAGGCCCGTTCTTGTGCGTTTCAATTCTGGCAGATGGAAGCAGGAGGTTCTCAACAAACGCGCAGCATTAAAAGAGTTGAACCTTTCTGTCTCACTTGACAGATCACCAGAGGAAAGACAAGAAAGGAAAGCCCTATATCATACGGCCTCCAATCTAAAAAATGCGGGTTTTAACGTGTTCGTTAAGGGTAGCGGTATTACGCTGGAGGACCGTCAGCTCTCTCCCCTGGAGGTCGAATCTCTTCTAAAAGGGAAGGGAAATAAAGAACATGCGATTGAAACTCAATTCTCGTCAAGAAGCTTATCCAAAACACGACAAAAACGCCCAAGGTATGGATCGAATAGCTCGCTGGACTCGTTTTTAGGAAAAATTGTCTCAAAGCCGGAGAAGCCTCAGTCTAAGAGTCACAAACCTACTAAGCCTAGAAAGGCTTAGCAACTTGCAGCAGAAAATGAAGACGTTAACCAGGATATCTTATGTCAGTCTTCTAAGGGCATCAATCTTCGCATCTTATTCTGGAATGTTCACGGTCTTCCCAACTTTTCTGACATTGCAAATTACGTACTCAGCTCAGACATCATTTGCCTGTGCGAGACATGGGTAACTTTACCGAATTTGAAATCTCCTGATTGGATCCCTGATCACATCGCTATTGTAAGTAATGCACAGCATTCTGCTAGAGTTGGTCGCCCTAGTGGGGGTTTAGCAATTTTTATAAACAAATCTATATTCAACTTTGAAATTTTATTGATTTCCCCTACATGTATTTTTGTTAAATGTTGGCGGAGGGCATTTCAATTTATTGTGGGTAATGTGTACTTTAAACCATCTATGGATGTTAAGCTGTTCGAGCGGACTTTTGAGGGGGCCCTTTCCGAGGTTACATCGGGCTGTCCAGATTTTTTTTTCTTGGATTTCAGGGTATGAGCGTCAACGATCTTGTTGCATGTAACATTGGCTCAATAGACTTCATTTATAATTTTGAAGTACTTCAATTTCCTACGACATCCGACCATCTCCCGGTTCGCGTTGATATTTCGTATTTCATACCGATGGACACAAGTGTAAATAAGAATTCTGTGTACTCCAATGGCGAAATAAATGACATAAATAATAATTTAATTTCCACAATCTCAACTGTCGCCGATAAGTTAGATTTACGTGCAAAGCCTAAATGGCGTACTCCAGGAAAAAAACCTTGGGATGATAAAGAATGTAGAGTCATGCGCCGTAAGCTTAGACAATCTTTAAATGTCTTTAAAAGGTCGGGTTTTTCCGATTCGGAGGGGGCAAAATACCTTGAAATCAAAAGGTCTTTTCTAGAGTTACGTAAGTCCAAGAAGGGGCAATACGAATCCTCACTGCTGAATTCACTAGCGGCTTGTAATAATCCTAAGGATTTTTGGACAGCGGTCAATAGATTTAGGTTGCGGTCTCCTTCAACTAACAATGTAAGCATGCATGTATGGCAAGACTTTCTTTTTTCTCTCTGTCCGATTGAGGCTCCCCATTGCATACAGTGGATAGTAAACGAACACCCTTTATTAGACTGTAAGACCTCGATTGATGAATTAAAGCCTCTTTATTGAAATGCAAATGTAATGAAGCGCCGGGCGAGGATTGGATTCCCAACGAATTTTTTAAAAACCTCCCGGAAAATTGGGTACAGTACTTAGGGCACCTCTTCGACGAGATCTGGGCTGAGGAAAAAGTCCCATCCAACTGGGCTAAAATGCATGCATTTATGTTGCATAAAAAGGGCGATAAATCTGATCCTCATAATTACCGAGGAATTGCCCTTGTAAATAGTATTGCTAAGATCTTCTCTCAGATTCTGTTGGCAAGACTGACTGCGTGGGTAAACGAGGTAAACATTCTTCCAGAAAATCAGGCCGGTTTTAGGCCTGGAAGAAGTTGTGTAGACCACATCTTTACCCTAAATTCATTAATTCAGATTCATTTGTCCACCCCAAGGCGACGAATCTTCGCTTTTTATATAGACTTAAAAAAGGCTTTCGGTTTGGTAAACCACTGTCATCTATGGCGCAAACTTTTAAGGATAAGCATGTCCACTAAACTTATACGAATTATAAAACATCTCTATGATAACGCCAACATGTCCATTCGTACTCACGAAGGTCTCACTTCATCCGTTAAGGTAACTTGTGGGGTGCTTCAAGGAGAGATCCTTAGTCCTCTCCTTTTTGCGCTTTTCATATATGATCTAGAAGAGTACTTAAGAAATCAGGGTATGCATGGAATTTCAATAGATCACTTATGTGACGTTGTCCTGCTTGCTTATGCTGATGATATAGTCGTGTTCGCTTACTCTCAGGCTGACTTACAAGCAAAAATTAACCTCATCGCGCAATACTGTATGTGCAATTTTTTAACGGTCAATGAAGCAAAATCAAAAGTTGTGGTATACCAGAAAGGTCGGCCATGTGAATAAAAATTCTTCTACGCACAGACTCAGCTGGAAGTAGTGAGTGAATTCGTCTATCTCGGTGTGAACACATCAGATTCGGGTCTTTTTTATAAAGAGTTCATAAAAATAATGTCTGCTGCGAATATTGCTATGGGTGCTGTTTCAAGGATTTTATTTGCATCTAAATCCAATGCCTGGCAAACTAAGACTACCCTTTTTCGTAGCCTCACGCTTAGTGTTCTTTTTTACGCAATAGAAGTCTGGGGATTGAGGTACTTTGATTCAGTTGAGAGATTACAGTCCTCTTTCTTTAAGAAAATACTAGGCGTGCCATCATACACGCCGAATTTTGCCCTCCGGTTTGAGACAGGTAGATTACAGTTAGCTTATGATATATTTAAGTCAGCGCTAAGATTGTTGTCGAGGTTGCTGACTATGCCTGATGATAGGTATCCTAAAAGATGTTTTCTTAAATTGAAGGCAATGTCCTTAAAACCGGATGGCAATCCGAAGTATAACTGGGCTCTCCAGCTCAAAAATATGTTCACCCTAAGTAATTCGGAGCAAATGTGGCTTGACTTGGACTCAGTGTCTCTTTTTGAAAACATGGATGGTTTTCTAAATAACTTTTCTGACTATCTGTGGCGTTCCGACTATGAAAGATACCTCCATTCAAGTAGTCTTTAAGTCCTCCCACATCTTAAACTCTATCCGGACTTTCAATCATATCTGCATCTTAGATTATCTTTTTACATAATTTCTATTATTGCTCAACTCAGACTTCTAGGTTCTATCAGGGGTTATATACGTTTTGGCGATTATAAATTTACTT
Organism: Andricus quercusramuli; assembly: GCA_932178445.1. Taxonomy (NCBI): domain Eukaryota; kingdom Metazoa; phylum Arthropoda; class Insecta; order Hymenoptera; family Cynipidae; genus Andricus; species Andricus quercusramuli. Next base: position 81,668 of record CAKNXH010059728.1, on the reverse strand, counting down.
ATAACCCTGCTAGACTCTGTCCCATATGTAACCTTTCTGTAACAGAGGATCTTCATCATTTACTAGCTGTTTGTCCTGCCTACACAGACTCAATAATATCAATCTTAGGTCAGCCAGCAACCACGACAATCAATAGTCAGTATTGGCTGAGTCTTTTAAACTCTAATTGTACACGCGAGCTGCACAAAGTTGCATTGTACGTCCGTCAGATTCTACAAATTAGAACATTCATTCTGGAGACGTGATTCTTTTGATACTCTTAAACAATTTCTCCTTTATACAATTTTTGTAATCTACTTCATTCTATTCTGCTGTTCAATCTGTCCGCATATGTTTACTTTTCGTTCATATTTGTATCTTATATTGTTACTCATTTGTATCGATCTTAGGTCGAAAAACAAATTATTGAATAATAATAATAATAATAAAACTTTTCAATCGAATATTTTTAAGTTAAAAGCAGTTAAACTGCAAAATTCTAAATTTTAACTTTTACACATTGTACAGTTAAAATATTTGAAAACGTAGAAATCCACGCTATCATCTTCAATGCTTTGATTTGAAGAGTGAATCGAAAAATTTATAAACTTTCAAAATTACACCTTTTCAAGCAATTTTAAGCTAGAAACATTAATTTATACGTTAAAATTTGTTTTGAAATCTTCTTAAATATTCTCTAAAAATTTCTATTTTTAACGTTAAAATCTGTAACTTACTTCATTTTGTACAGATTCAGGATCGTCCTGTAAAGTCAATTATTGTTCATTCAGCAATAATCGAACTACATTTCAATGTGCTTTATTTTAATAATTATTATTCATTATAATGGCCAACGGCCATACCACGCTGAAACAACCAGTTCTCGCTAGATCATTGAAGTTAAGCAGTGTTGGGCGCGGTTAGTACTTGGATGGGTGGCCATTCGAGAATACTACTAACTGCGTGCTGTTGGCGTGTCGTGGATGTGGTGAGCCCACACTTGTAGTTATTTACTACAAGAAACTATCCACCTAGAAACACTACCCGAATCGGGTAGTGTCACGCCTACCCCGAAAGGGAAATGGCTTAATGGTATACATACATACATACATACATACATTCATTATAATGATTCATTACTATATTTATTATAAGTTCGTATTAGAAGTGTAATATTTTTTTCAAATTGTAGTTTCTTGTAGAAACTTACGTATTACATATCTTACAAAAATATAATTGACAGTAAAGTTTTTGTGAAGGATTGTAGAAACTTGTACTGTATTTCTTTCCAAATTTTGTATATTTTTTACAGAAAAGTACATCTTTTAACAAAACATTACAGTTGTAGAAATTTGGTACTTTCTTGTAAATTTTTTTTCACCAGGGTACATGTGTAGAAAACGATTCAATCATTTCATCGTTGAAATATTTGGTGGCTCTAAAAAGGTCCGATTGGTTTTTCAATGAATGGCAAAGAATATTTTACTTTGTGCTGGTATACTACATGTATGCTACATGTTATGTTATGTATGCAACATATTTAATAAATAATGCAATCATTTCGTCGTTAAAATATTTATACTATATTATAAATGATATATAGTGTTGGAAAATTTTTATTTTAAGTCAAGATATCTTTTATTAAAATAAGCAATAAGAATTGTATGGCAGACAACTTGATTTGCCAAAAATTTAAGGTGACTTCCCGCGAAGCATACATAACATAGCGTGTTGCATACAACAAATAATTTCCAGCCTTTGATACCTCAGGGTTTACTGTGATTAAACCGCTCGGCGCCTAAAGATACCGGCGCTTAAGCATCCCGGCGCCTAAACGTCCAGCGCCTAAACGTCGGGTCGCCTAAACGTCTCGCGCCTAAACGTCGACCGTCTAAACGTCCTGGCACCTAAGCGGCGGCGTCCAAACGACGGCGCCTAAACGTCACGTACCCCAAAGTGCGACCCGTATGCTTCGCACGCAGCACGCACCGCGTGCCCCGCATGCCGTGCGAGTAACGTGCCCCGCAAGTTTGCTATCTTAACCTTTGAACATCTACATTTAAACATCCATTTTTCTCCATGTATGCATAAAGTCACAGGTTAATTGGCTACTGTGACGCACAGTAGAATAAAAATATAATAACTGTTATTTTTTCTTATCATAGTAAATGCATGCATGGTGTGTGCGTGTGCGTGTGAAGGAAATAATTAAATTTCATGTAACCAACGACCAAAGAAAACACAAATATAATCAAACAACTCTAACAGGGAGACATAAGGGAGCAGAAAATTTTTAATCTTCAACATCTCTGGATAGTGAAGATAGCAGATGAAAAATACCAAAAGCTAAGAGAAAATAATTAAGCCTGAAACCATAGAAAGATCAGAAACAAGGGAACTATATCTCCGAGGTCAGCAGATTCCAGTCACATCCGCTGCCCGCGTAGTAAGAACATCAAGTCGCGAGAAATGCAATTCAGCAGTTTTTGGCCGATTAGCTGCCTGCAGGTGTGCCAAGTGATCTAGGAAAAGTAGTTCCGCCCCACCTACTGCTTCGCGAGGGTCATAACAACTCATCCAAGAGACAAAGCTACCTGGCAGATTCTCGCCGACAGTACGAGCGGTAGCTCCCAGGATTGATTGTTCTGGCCCGTCACCCGCGATTTAGTTCGTTTGGTAAACTTTCCTTTTCTACTTTTCGGGAGTGACGTACACTCCCACTAAAAAAAACGGAAAAGTGTTTTAAGATAAACAGAATTTTTAATATTGAACTACTTTTTGTATAAGTAACTCTGCTATTTTCGACCAGAGGCAGCGTTGTTAATGTATCATACAATTTATCTTACACTCACACCTACACATCTATACACCAATCATTTACTAAATAAATGTCAGTTAAAGTGGATATCAGCTAGTTTCATTTAAAATTATTTGAAGTCAGCACCCTCACACACAAAATAATCCGGTACTTCGGTTAACAATTTTAACCGTACGTAACAAAATGGTGGCAGCGGTGGAATAGGATTCCACCGTTGAGTTTTTGTGTTTGTTCAGTGTTTGATTCTCTTTAGTTTTTGAATAACAAAGAAAAAAATGAAATCGACGAATTTCTGTATTTAGTTCGTCTCTTAAGTGCATAGGCCGAAATAAGAAATTCGAAAACTCCTAAAATTCATTGAGAAGTTGGAAAGTCGCACTTTAAGAAATATTCCCTAAAATTAAATACAGAATCAACAGTTCTTCGTGAAAACTCTGAGGTTGATTCGGTTTCTAGTTCTGTGCCCCCTAGTGAGACGCAGCAAACTTTTGATGAATTTTTGCAGTCACTGGAAGAATTTGTTAATTCTGTATCATGATTAAATCTTTCTCTTTGAATGATTGAATTAAGAATTCAGCTTTCATCATGGCCATACTTAATGCAATTTGAACAAGTGGATTAAATGATCACTCTTATAAAAATTATAAAAATTTCAAAATTCCTCCTTTCTGTCATGAACCCATGACTCCAGTGCAACTGACGGGAATGATATTGTATTCTTAATCTTTTCGAAGAGGAAATATCCGTTTAACTTTAAATCGAGAAACGTCCTTAAGTTTTATTCTTGAAGGTGAGTTGCTGGGGACGTACACAAGGCACCCAATAATTGTGCACGAATTGGGCTCTGTAACAATAAAATCTGTGGGTACGGTAGACTTGAATTTAAATAATCAAATATTCACGTTTGAAATCATATCTGCTAGAACCCCAATCGAACATCCAGTGGCGGAAGGAGTTTCGGGAACAGTTGCGATTGAAAAACTAGGCATATGAATTTTTAGTAAGCCTCGCATTTTTTATGGGACAAGGAAGAGGAAAAATACGAAGATACTAACCTACACTTGAACACTTATACCTACATAATTTATTTAGAAAAACATTTTATTGGTAGGATTTAGGAGGTTCTATAAAATTGTATTAAATTTGACTCTGGTATATTATTCTGAAAATATGGAAAATGAAGATGGTGGGGATGGTTCTCCTAAAGGGGAGGAACAAATGAGATCAACTAAATCGCCAACAGTTCCAAATGCGTCATCAGTCGCGGAATTGTATAGCTCGTGCTCTGACATTGGGTTCCAGCCTAGTACCCTTTGACCGGCTTCTAATCAAACCACGGACCAAATCTCAGGTCAAGATAACGCGGCAATGTTGGTGGCTCAGTCTATTGCCAGCCCGCTTGCAATCCAACAAGCTGGGGCCCACATCCGTTATTTTGATGGTAAAAATATTGCGATCCGCGACTTTATTCAAGATATAGTGAATGCTGCTTCGTATGTTCCTGCTTCGTGCGAATCCTCGTTAATCATGTCCGTAATCGGGAAACTCTCTGGTCCTGCCCGTTTATGTACAAGAAATAAAACGTTCCGTCACATAACTGATCTTATAAATTTGCTGAAAGAACGATTCGCGCCTGGTCGACCCTCCGAGTACTACTTTAACGAGATCTATCATTTAGTCATGAAAAGGGGTGAGAATGTGAATGAATATTATGATCGTTTGCATTCTTACATCGGGGGTGCCTCAGCATCTTCAGAAGCTGAGTATACGCACACGATAGCGACACATACTATGATTCCAGTGAATAAAGCTGCGCTTAAGGCATTTATAAGGGGGTTACCAGACGATTTATGAGCCACAGTAGATACTAGGGACCCTGAAACTTTATAAGACGCATTTAAAGTTGCTAAACATGCCGAGGAAAGAAGGAAAGCAATCAGTTTAAGTAATCATAACTCGTACCGTGTACAGCATCAATCGCACCCGGATGATTATAAGACAACTAAGAATAGCTCGTATTCTAACCAAAATGACCCCCGTACTAACCGTCATCCTGCAGAGGACTTGCGCTTGTAAGATCCATATGAAAAACGTAGACCATATCAAAGCGAATAAGGACGTTCTTATACTAGCACAAAATATTATCGTTCCCTTGAACGTGATCGCAATCAAGAACGTTCTTATAAAAACAGATATTATGGTACGCCGTATTCTCAGGAGCGTGCCAGATCACCAAGTCCCAGTTACTTCCGAGATAATAGGGGAGGTAACCTTCATGTAACGGGAATACTGCGCAGACCAGGGCCTGGATCTCAACAGTATCCAATCGAATTCAGTAACCGTGCAAAAAATTATCAATCGCACAATCGGAACCGATAACCCCCTTCCCACACCCAGGTGTACCCAACTTCAGCATCTGGGTATAATACTCCGCCGCGTTCATTCTCACCTGACCCACCTGCTCATCAACAAACTTTAAACTTAGAGTGTGCTCGACGAGAAGGCGCGACATCGAGCCAACCGACCCAAGAGCGCCCCACAACAATTCGATTTTTGGAGAACCAGTAGTCTATCATATCAGTAGCACCATAATTGAGTCTCCGGTTGTAAAATTAGATGTTCCAAACTTGTGTTATGGTGGCGGAAAATTCCTTCTTGACACGGGGGCGGATGTTAATTTAATTAAGGTAACCTCTCTTCATCGAGACACAACAGTGTTCGAACAAGAGGTTTCTATTATAACTAAATTATTTTAATCCGGACCTATACTTTGGGGACATGTGATCTAAAAATCTATGGAATAGCCAGAAAATTTCACGCCGTCAAACCTAATTTTCCTATTTCTGTGCAAGGAATTTTGGGACGGCCCTTCTTAAGACAGGAGAGCTCCAACGTGTCCTTCTATCATAACGCATTAATAACGCAGTCGAGACCGTTAGACCCGCTCCCCTTCATCGACCCTGAGTCAGCAAAAGCTAGGGAGGAATTGGCTCTCTACAGACAAGCTGCCCACCACGCATGATGTGCAACATGGCATTCCGACTGTGGACAACACTGTTCTCCACGTAAAACAGTACTAACGGCCGCAAAAACAAGAAGCGCTAATGAACGATCAAATATATAAAATTTTGCAGGGTGATCTTATCGTAGAGTCGAAATCGCCGTACAACTCGCCTGCCTTAATTGTGCCAAAAAAACTCGATTCCTCGGGGGAAGTAAAATGGCACGTTGTGACAGATTTCCATGCGCTGAATGATAAGACAACCGGCGATGCTTACCCCCATCCAAATATCACCGACACCGCCTCAGGCTACCATCAGATTGAAACTGATCCAAAAGACCAGCCGAAGACGGCCTTCTCAGTAAACAAAGGGCACGTCCAATACAGAAGAATGCCCATGGGCATAAAGAACGCCCCAGCAACCTTCCAACGACTTATGGATCAGGTTCTGTCTGGAATGCAAGGTACTGAATTGTTCGTGTACTTCGATGATATTGTTATCTTTTCTCAGACGTTGGAGGAACATGACAAAATAACAGATCGGTTATTCTCTCTTCTTCGTGCAGCAAACGTTGTCCTTCAGCCGGAAAAATGCGAATTTTGACGTACCGAAGTGGCCTATTTAGGTCACATCGTTAGCCAGGAAGGAATAAAACCCGACCCTAGAAAGCTAAAGGCACTGAAACAGTTTCCGGTTCCCTGTAACGTAAAGTCAGTTAGGGAGTTATTGGGAATCGCTGGTTATTATCGGCGGTTCGTAAAAGACTTTACTAAGATCGCTAAACCACTTTTCAACTTGCTAAAAGAGGATCAATCCTTCCATTGGAGCATGGCAGAAAAGAAAAGTTTTCGCAAACTCAGGAAGATCCTATGCCGTACTCCTATACTACAGTATCCTGATTTTGAGAAAATTTTTCGATTAACCACCTATGCGTCGGAGGCGGCCATCGTTGCCGTACTAACTCAGCAGAAGGATGGAATGGATCTTCCTATTGCATACTATATTGTAAGGTTTTTAACGGTTATGAGAGTGGCTGTGATGAAACAGAACGTGAGTTTCTGGCCGTGGTCGATGCTCTTGAAAACTTTCGCCCCTATGTTTATGGTAGGAAATTTTCTACTGTCATGTGACCATGAACCCTTACGTTGGATCCATTCCACTGAAGCGTCTGCCGGAAGACTTGCCAAGTGGTATCTGCAACTCAAAGAGTACGATTACGACTTTGAGTGCAAACCAGGGACGATCAACCGATAGTTGCCCGGAATATCCTCCAATCCAGTTACTGATAGTGAGGCCTCTAACTCTAGTATAAGAGACACATCAAGTGAAGAGGAAACTAATGCCTTAGAGCAAGGTATATCGTCATGTATGGCTCAAAAAGATTTTCCCACCCACATTCGTTCCATGGGAATAAAATCGTTTCAATTGAATACACAGCCACGGGCAGCCAAACTGGCCGCCAAGGATGGAATAAAACAAAGCCTTCCCCAAAGCAGGAAACGAATTTCTAGCGCGCCCCAAATGTTCCAGGAAAAATCTTCCGAACGTTCTATCACTTCAAGGCCTTCTGTAGAACCCAGCGAAATAGCTCCGCCAACTGATACTACCCAAGTGACAAAACGGAAACCCGGTAGACCAAAAGGGTCACGAACCAGGCAACCTGTCTCTGAGTCTCAGGGTAACATGGACCTAGCAAAAGAAACAATAGCCGATAGACTACGACCACGAAAAAGTGTAGTCACTCCGAAACCATTGGAAACTGATTCGGAAGCAGATAATGACGACTCGGACAAAGAAAACACCATTTCAGTTTTCTCCGACTTCGACCCACCGTTTCGGCGCCAACGGTTTAGTATGTTGCCCAGTCTTGACATTCCGTCAGCCGTAAATAAATAGAAAAGTCCACCTCAATTATCCTCTCAAAAGATTCCAGGAATCAAAGAAAAAAAGGGGGTAAATATGACGTAGAACCCATGCTCTCAGAGGAGACTGGAGCCCTAGACCCGGACGACATATTAAGTTATAAACGAATTAGCGTTTAAAAGGATGAAAAATGCCCTTCAATAATTGGATGTCCAGTGGTGCTATGAGCCAGCTCACGCGGGGTGCTATGGAAACGAAAGGGCAGATGAACTGGCCCGGAATGGAGCCCTGTGCCAGAGTCAATTTTAAGTATACTACCATAGTGGAATGGAGCGCATCCAAATTCTTTTCAGGTTAACCTCGTCATAATGAGCGAGATTATATGGATGATCCTGAGTGGACTTGTCCTTCTTGGTGTTCCTGTTTCATCCCAAGATGGACCTGTGGCGTTTTTGAATACTCAATTCACCAAAAGCACGAGCATCTACTTTGAGAGGATGCATCCATTGCAACATGTAGCAGGGATATGGAGAGCTACGATTTTCTTCGAGGCGAATCGGCCGCAGCAGTTCCCCGGGAAATATATCACCAAAATCCAAGCAGCTAGGGACTACTGTGAGCTAGCACAACTCTTTCTCTGTGATGAACTACTTGATTGGAATCATCTGCAGTAAATGAGCTGACGCAACATACGGAAGCTCAATTAACTGTTGGAGTACAACAAAATTTCCAAAAAGACAACGGAACGTTCCATGGTTTGGATTTTTAGGAAAAATAGCAGGACCTGCCATAGGAGTATTAAACTACGAAGATGGGGAAAGGTATGAAAACGCAATATAACAACTAAATAAGGCACAGAATAATATATCCAAAGTCATGGGTGAGTAAACGCATGTAGTAAGATCGGAACTGCAGAAATGATATCATATAGCGGAGCAGCGAGATGTAGAATTAGTCCAACTAAAAACGCAAATTGCTTATACTTCAAGCAATTTCAATTCGCTTGAAGGTAAAATGCCCCGTCAAAATTACACTGCAATCCTGGGAAGAACATCCATCCTTTTGGGATCCAGCATTGACGAGTACCAGAAGTCTATGGAGCAACTGATAGCAGTGATACAATCCGCTCGGGAAGGAAGATTGAATCCGGCGTTGATCACCAATAAACAACTATCTACTATCGCGAGGGAGGCCCAGGATCATTTACCAGATTTAGAATTTCCCGTTCCACTTCCACAAGTAAATTTACCTGATCTGGCATTGATAATCGCCTTGGATATCCCCCATCTAGGACGAATAAGATATCAACTTTATCAATTGCATCAAATACCCATAAGCCAACATGTAGTAAACAACCAGAATGGAACAGGCCGAGCCTATATTCTACCTAGGACCTGTTATTTGGCAGTGGATGATGAAGAGACATTATCTTCACCTTGAGGAGAACATTCACCAAACTTGTGAATTACTGCGTGAAAGGCATATTTGTCATTCTACGCAAGCTGTTCATGATGCCACAATAGTCAAAAGTTGTGAGGCCGAAATATTGAGACACCCTCCTACTTCAGTCTTGCGTAGCTGCGACATACGTATCTCATTTAATCAACAACCTTACTGGATTTCCATAGTATCCTTAGGAGGGTGGCTATACTCCTTGGTGAACCCAGAGACAGCATACTTGAGTTGCCCAGGAAGACATATGCAGGAGATTAAGGTAATAGACAGAGAGGATCACATTGTCAGCAATTATGATAAGGGAAGATATTCAGGAATACATTTACGATCCAAAAATACACTTTGATGTCTTTGACAGCTCCCTATAATGCTGAAACATCGCGAAGCTTTAATACCACCACTAAACACCAGCAGCAATATCCAAATAGAACCCCTTCCATTATGGACAGGACTGGAGACTGGTACTACATTACTTGATTTAGAGCACGAATGGAATACTCTTAGTCAAAATCAGATAGAGACACAGAATCACTCTACTCTAACTCATTCAGCCCTCGGTAGTATTGGCTTCGTTGGAATATGTTTCTTAATATATAGATAGATAAACGTTTATTTTCCAGCCTGCTGGCCTTAAAAAATTGACTTGCTTACACATCCATTTTTTACAGAATTTCCTTAAAACTAACCCTTAAGAACTAACATCCATCCATTCCTTATCTCTAAGCCGCACGCTCATATCGCCTTGCCTTCCTCGCTTCGCCTCGCCTCGCTCGCATCTCCCTACTTTTTCGCATTGCCTCGCTTGCCAACCTCTGTTTTCGCAGCTAATACCTATTACTTATCTACTATTTACAATATTCACATCTTACTTATATCTACTTTCTCTCCTATTTACAATATTTCCTTCTCCACTCCTTCTCTTCATCTCCATCTTACCCACCACTCCCTTCACCCATGCTACTGCCCTTTTTTCCCCCTTTTCATGCAACAATGCCTCCATGCTTATCTCACTTCTTTCCACCTCCCCGCACTCCTCCAGCCAGTGCTCCACTCTTGCATCCCCCTTTCCGCACAGTTCACACATCCTCTTCTCTCGAGAGAGCCAAAAGCTATTGAAACCCTCCATACAACCACACCTCATCCTCGCTATAAGTTCCTGACTTCCTTTCTCTCCTTTCACACACAAATATTGCGCTCTTGCCCTTGGCATAATCCACACATAGTTCCCGTTAAATCTTGACTCTCTTATTCTCTCTTCCCCTTCTGTCTTCTCTCTCTCCATGCTGTTTTGCTTAACCAATTCATAAACCTTCCTTCCTTCCTCGTGCATCCTTCTCACTCCATCCATCTGCAATCCATTCATTCTAAAATACCGTTCCCTCTCCGCCTCCATCTTCCCACCCCCTCCCCTGTTCTCCTTCTCCCACCAACACTCCCTAACCAGCCTACTTCTCCCCTCTTCCAAAAATTTCTCCTCATATTTACACGCCCGGCTCCCTGCTAGAATTCCTACACTCGTTCTCCCCGTCTCCCTCCTGACAATATAATTAGGCGTGTTCCTTGCCAACCCCAGGGTCCACTTTACATACCTCTCCTGCGTTCTATTTACCTCTTCACTTTCCTTCCACCCCCACACCTCTACCCCATACAATAGCACACTCATCACTAGTGAATCAAACAATTTCATTCTCCTTCCAAAGTCATCTGCGAATAACTTCATTCCCAACCCCCACACCTGCCTCATCACCACATTTGCCCTCCTCACTCTCTCTTTTATGTGACCATCCACTCCCCCATTCCTTCGAAACACGAAGCCCAGGTACACAAACTCTCTCACCTCCTGTACCTCCTTTCCCTTCCACTTCCACTCCCTTCCCTTATTCCTTCCCCCTCCTTTTCTGAACACCATAACCTTGGACTTTTCCGCATTCAGCTCTAACCCCTTTTCATCCAGGTATCTTCTCAACCTCTTCATCATCTCCTTTAAGGCCTCCTCGCTGGTTTCCAGCAACACTATGTCATCTGCATACGCTAGTGACCAAATTCTAACCCCTCCTATCCTTACTCCTCCTACCACCCCGGCCTCCAGCTTACTTTCCATATCCGCAATTAAAATCGCAAAAAGCGTTGGGCTGAGTGGACACCCTTGCCTTAGACCCCTATCCATCCAGAATCCCTCGGAAATCCCTTCCCCTCCTCTTACCTTGTCTTTGGTCTCTTCATATATCTCCCTTACCCTTTCAATTAGGCCTCTCTCTACTCCCCTATCCTCCATTGCCTCCCACAACCTCCACCTATCTTCCTACTTCCTACGAAACAAATCCCCCTGCACTTCCTTCAACACCTATCTCTCCTCATCCCACACCCACATCTTCCCGTCTACTCTTATTTTTCTATATCCTACCTTCGCCGATCTCCCTTCTCTCTTCTCCCTCCTCGCCCTGTCATAAAGCATTCTCTGTACATCCCTTTCCTTTCTCGTCAAATCGTGATCTATGAAAACTCCCGCATCCTCTATCCTACTCTTATTCCGCATTAACCCCAGCTTTTCTTCCCAGCTCTCCAACTCCACAACCGCCACTTCCTTCTCTTTCCTCCCCTCCAACTTAATATTCCCTACCCTGCCTTTAACCCACCCTATGCTCTGTAGCAGCTCTTCCACGCCCTCCCTTTCTTCTCCACTCTTTAACTTCAACCCTCTTATCACAATATTATTTCTCCTGTCTGCCTTCTCTTTTCTCTCCATTCTCAACTCCATTGCCCTTATCCGTTCCCTATCCGCCCTCTCCTCCTTTTTATTCCTACGCTCTCCTACTTTATCTTTTATCATATTCTCTACCCTTTCCCAAATACCTTTAATCTCACTTCCCCCACCTCCGTCACCTACTTCCATTTCCGTCCTGCCCTCTACCTTCTCAAGTCTCTTTTCCGTCCTTTCCTGCCACAGCCTGATCTCCTCTCCCATCTGCTTTATTTTAACTTCCTTCTCTTTCCTTTCCCTCTCTAACCCCTCTACTCTCTCCCTCATCTCTTTCATTTCCTTTTCCCATTTCTCATCTCTAATTCTCATTTCTTCCCTCATACCTTCCACCTGCTCTTTAGTCCCCTTCACGTCCTTCCTTAGCTCCCTGATCTCGCCTACCAGCATCCCAATAGCCTCCTTCTCTGACAATCCCTCCATTTTTTGGGGGGGGTGACCTACGTGCTCTCACGCTTTTTTTGAATGAACTCTCCAATTCGCTTTTGTCCGGACTCTCTCGGCTGTCTCTCTTCCTCTTCAAGAGATCCTCCCCGTCACTTGTGCTCGACTCTCTCTCCCTTACCCTCTCGCTCCCTTCGTTCCGCCTTCCCCCTCTCCCAGACGCGCTACTCGACCCCGAGCCACGCCTTGTTGTCCGTCGTGGCACGTGGAAAATTTCCTCCCCGTCAACTTCACTAGCAGCACTGACAGCACTCTCACTGCTTACCTCCCGCTCTGCCGCCAGTAACTGGGAATTCTCCATGCAATACCCACCGCGGCCGACAGATGTCTCTGCAGCTTCGCCGCCAAATTTTCCCTTTATTTCCCTTGTTTTTTTGTTTTTTTTTTCTTTTTCTATAACTTACGGCCCCTGCAGACACCCCTTTCTCTCCCTTTACATCCCCTAACTCTGCTATAACCACCCCTGAGCCCTCAAATGCCCAAGACTCCCGACCGCAAGCTCCTCCGACTGCTTGCCAACCTAACCTCACTTTCACTATCTACCTTAATCCCACCTCACTCCCTCGTCAAAAACCACTTTTTATCTCCCCAATCCACCCCACACAACTCTACTCACCTCCTCGGCTTCCACCCTCACACTCCACTCACACCTTCCACACAAATTCAGTAAAATCCTCTCACCACCTGTCACCAAACACGTTCTCACTTCCGCCACCAACATGCAAGTCCCATGTTTCTTAATATATATTGTGCGGCGTCCTCTGATCATTCTTGGGTGCAGACTTCTACAGTATTGCAATAAAATACAACGGAACAGTTCCGTCAAGCAACCGGAGCCAGCAATTCAAATTGAAGCCTCGAACCGAAATACAAGGACACCAAGGATTCAACGACGAACTTCAGTTGACTACGACACGCCAAGGAAGGAACCCCGTAGTTTGAACTCCGTTATAACTTTAAAAACCATGGAACCAGAGAAAATAAGGGAAAAAGGTGAAACACCATCCACTCTACGCAAAAGAACACCTGAATTAGCCACCTTATGAGAACCCTTACGACGCGACGTGCCGCCTCAAAACCTCAATGTAGCCTAGGTGAATTGATGTACAATGAAGATGTTAACTCTAACGTGAATGTAAATTTATATATTTGTGTGTATATTTCTTTTTTTAAATTTTTTCAATTAACCACATGTAGGACTGCCTCTTTTTGAAGCGCCGTGCGTTAATTAAATTGACAGTAGTTTAGTTTCTAGTAGGTTTATACTATATACAAAAACAACGGGAAGCCTTTTTTTCTTGTAGTAGAGGACTGTCATCTCTCAACTACTTCCAAATGTCATTATGTTAAAATGTCCGCTAATGAACTTTAAAACATATAACCACCTGTAAGGCCGCATCATAACTGAAGCGCCGTAAAATTAAAAAAAAAAGTTCAATTACATATATATATTATAAATAATATCATAATAGAAGTAGAATAACCCGTTGCGATGAGAGAAATGTTATTGTTGCATTCTTATGCTGACATCCAATCCATGTTATAGTAAATGGAAATAATCTACCACCTACGCACGATCTTCAAGGTACGATGATAATAAAAAAGGGAGTAAAATTGTGACGCACAGTAGAATAAAAATATAATAACTATTATTTTTTCTTATCATAGTAAATGCATGCATGGTGTGTGCGTGTGCGTGTGAAGGAAATAATTAAATTTCATGTAACCAACGACCAAAGAAAACACAAATGTAATCAAACAACTCTAACAGGGAGACATAAGGGAGGAGAAAATTTTAAATCTTTAACATCTCTGGATAGTGAAGATAGCAGATGAAAAATACGAAAAGTTAAGAGAAAATAATTAATCCTGATTAATCCGCACGTCGCGCTCGCACCATGCGGACACTATGCGGACATTTTTCTATCTGGGGTTCTGAAAGGATAGTGCGGAAATCCAATCCTACAACCCGTGAAAAAAAAACACGTAAAAATAATCCGGTACTTCGGTTATCAGTTTTAACCGTACATAACAGCTACTCAAATACATATGTCGTTTTTGAAAGGAATTAAATAAGACGACACGTGTCTTACTGATTTACGAAACAATTTTTTGGGCAAATTTATGAGTATTTGAATTTTTAAACTTTAGTTAACAGTGTATTCTCTTTATTCTTTATAGATTCCTCCTAATGTAAAGAGTACATTACACGATAGTCTGCCCTGTGACCTTGCCAAAACGATACACTATACGAAGAAAGTTAAAGAAACAGAATTGTTTCTCTAAAAAAGTTCTAGAAAAATTTCTCTTGATACTTTTTCCTCAATCGCGTTATTCCGATATTTTCTATTTTGTGGTGTGATGCATAGCAAAAAGAACTTAATTTATAATGTTTCAATAACGTTTTGGTAAAAAAATAATAAAGTAAGTATTAAAAAATGGAGAATATCGAATACTTAAATGCCGACTTCAACGGAAAAAGTTTTACTTGTTTCCGTGTTGTGGTCCTAAATTTTAACATCCTAATTTTCAGAATTTTAGAATGCCAAATTTTCAATCACATATCTACCTCAATTCGCGGAGGCGTCAGTTGTCGCGAAGAAAATTTCAGTTAGATAGGAATCGGGTCAGTATTATATGGCTTTAACTCTCACAGTGACATAATATGGATTCTAAAATAATCATCGCTTAGTTTTATAAAAAATTTATAATTTGATGTTACGTATACTATGCTTTGTGTTTTAAAAATTAATAGATTTTAACATACCTCAATATTCATTGTTGTAAAAAGTGCAGAAAAGAGTATCATAAAACCCCAACTCAAAATCAGCATATTCCATAATTTTCGGTCAACAGCCATGATTATTGTATAGATATAATTTAGATTGTTCTAATATTTCGAATATAACTATTTTATAATCATACCACTGGGCTTTCATAGGGAAAGATAACTTTCTAGTGTGAATTATTGAAGAAGTGGTATGAAACGTGTGCCATCAGATTCAAATATCAAGTGCGAGTCTTTTTGGTTCAGTCGTTTAACTGCTGAAGTACAGACGTCGTAATTGGTGAGATTTCTTAACAATACATTGAGAGATCATTCATTTACTCGTTATCATTCAGGAAAAAGTTACTTTAATTGATATCATTATTTTATAAATTACAGTGGATGCACTCAACTTCAGACATTACCCTTAACTTGAAACTTGAGTCTATGATAAAAAATGCTACAAAAATGATAAAATATTATTTATTATTTGAATAATGTGCTTCATAAGTGAAATGACCATGAATATTTAAGGGTGAAGATTTTTTTCAATCATAAAGGTTAGTAGAAAATATATAATATGCAATTACTTTTTCCAACGGTACATGAAACTTTAATTATTCAGAATAATCCAGGAGTTCTCATCTTTCTTATTGATATGTATATGTATATATTCCCTATATAATAATATCAACCATTTTTGCATATGGCGAAGATTTGAATGAATCGGTACTTTCAGTGAATCACAAAAACAACATTTTTACTTGTAAAAATAAATGTTATATATTAACAAGAAAAAGCCCCTCTTTTTTCACCATAGAAAGAATCCATCTATTATAGCAATTTAATGTAATGATTTTTTAAATTAACTCGTTCAAGCTCGCATGTGAATTCAACTATCATTTGGGCCAATCAATTTCTGAATATCAGAGTTCAGGGGTTCAGCGATATCAGCTGTTCATTTCATCGGGGGTTTATTGATTTTCATCAAGCTTGGTTTACCAACATTTTCAAAATTCAGGGAGTTACAGGATTTTGAATTTCGAGACCCAACTTTTTTTAAAACACCATATCTGCCAAACCGCTGAATCGGTTTTTATTATTTTTGCAGATGTAGCGCATGATTGATGGGCCTTTTTAATCCAACTTAAAAACAAAAAAATTTCAGAACGGGGCTAAAAAAATGGTTGATTCCATTTTTCGCTCAAAAGCATACCTTTACTTTTTTAATATAAATATTTCGATTCCTTATAATTTGCTGCGTCGATTCAAACAAAAAATTGATAGATACTCTTTAACATTCGGAGATATTAATTTTTTACTGCAGCTGCAGTGCCTCACTATCCGAGCGCAACGACAGGCACAATGGGACGAAATCAAATAATAAAGCGCAAAATAACTTTTAGAAAGCAATTCTTAATTGATTTCTTATAAGTAAATTATAATATCAAATAGTGAACATGATCGATTGTTCGTTTTTAAAGTAGTATTTTGGCGATAAAATTACTTACTTTTATCGAAAAGATGCAGCTGATTATAAAAATGTATCATTATATAGTATTTGTTAA
The DNA here is from genome assembly GCA_932178445.1 of Andricus quercusramuli. Lineage (NCBI taxonomy): Eukaryota > Metazoa > Arthropoda > Insecta > Hymenoptera > Cynipidae > Andricus > Andricus quercusramuli. The sequence continues at coordinate 65,014 of CAKNXH010059728.1, read as the reverse complement.
GTTTAAGAAGAAATTATATAAATAAAGGCTTATCTAGTCGTCCCGAAAAATTGGGGAAGTTGGAAAAGGGGATGAACTAGTTGGCCCGAATTTTGGGACGTCGAAACACGTCGATAAGTAAATACACATTGTGAATGTTATAGACAGAACATTTTTTTCCTTAATTCTCTGCAATTCGCGTTACCAATGATGTCTATCAATATGAAAATTTATTATTCAATATCATTTGTTGATTTGATGAACAAATTCCCAGTGTGGATTTTTAAAAGCAGAAAGAAATCATTTTTATTATAAATATTGTTATGTGATGTTACCAATAAAGCTAAGTAATACAAATTTTTGTCATTTGATATTCTTTGTTAATTTTATAAACAAGCAACTAAACATTACTTACAATATAATTTAGGAAACATTGAGAAAAAAACAATTTTTCCCTGCCCATAGATGTCCACAGTTTTTTTATTTTTTTCATCACCGTGTCAATAAAAGCAAGTCATTTCATCGACAAAATATTACTTTTCAAACGAACAATCGATCATGTTAACTCTTTATTATATATATTTATTATTTCCAAAAATCGCTTGCACATATTTTAATCAATTAAGACTTGCATTCTAAGAGTAATTTTGCACTTTGTTATTTGATTTCGTCTCATTGTGCCTGTCGTTGCGCGCGGATTGTGAAGCCTCCCGGCTGCACTAAAATATTAATATCTCCGAATGTTGACAAGTGTCCATCAATTTTTTGTTTAAATCGACGCAGAAAATTATAAGGAATCGAAAAATTTGTATTTAAACAAAATTTTAAGTATGCTTTTACGCAAAAAATTTAATGAAAATTTTATTTTGAATTTTTTGAGCCCCTTTTCGTATTTTTTAAATTAAGGCCTGTAAATTATAAGCTACACCTGCAAAAATCTTTAAAATTCTATCAGCAGTATGGTATATGTTTTAAAAAAAGTCGGATCTCAAAATTCAAAATCCTGTAACTCCTTAAATTTAAACAATTTTGGAAAACCAATTTAGCCATAAACTTCACTCACCCAACTCTAACGTTTAACAAAGATTCATCAAAATTGCTAGACCCCCATACAACTATGATATTCAGGAAAGGATTGACCCATTTGTAAAGCTTTTTTTAGTAAAAGTAAAATCTTAAGTTTTTACTTTTATGTCGTCAAAATACATGATTAAAAACTCAGAACACTGCTTTAGTATCAATAAGATATTATAAATAATAAAGGATGACGGCATAGATGAACTAAATAACATTTTTCCCAAAAAGGGTTTATTACATAAAAAATTTTTTTTAAAGAAAATACACTTTGTGTTGAAAGGATTTGTTTCAAATCTCATTTTCTAATATAGTAATAAAAAATGTTAAAATTTAGATTTTAGTTACAATTTACTTTAAATTTCAATGTAATAATTTTTTTCTTTCTTTCATGATCGATATTTCTTGAAATTATCGTTTATTGGAAAAAAAAATTTTATACGCCGCAGGCATGACTCGGGCGTATTACGTGCCTGTTTTCAGGAACTTAAGTAGCCCTTTATGGGCTATCCATTGTAGTCCATTGTAGTCCGCGTATCATTGGAGCATTGAAGAAATACTTATCGTACATGATAAACTTACAGATAAAGGGGGAGGTACAGAGGGATGTCGGGGTTGGGTGTGTGGGGGGGGCGGTGAATTTTTGAAATTTTTTAAAAATTTGAAAATTTTGAAATTTTTTTGAAAATTTCGGAAATTAAAAAAAAAATTTTTAATGTTGAGAATTTGAAAATTTTTTAAAATTATGGAATTTTTGAAAATTTTCGAAATTTTTGGATATTTTTGGAAATTGAAGAAATTTTTGAAAATTATAGATATTTTCAAAAATTACTCAAATCCCCACGAGAGTGAAGTTTGCAACGTTTACGATAAACGAAAATGAAACATTTTTTTTTGTCTAAATTTTTGAAATTTTATCAATACAAATGAGTCTTCTCAATGCTCAAAGCCACCCCAAGAATTTACAACCCTCCAGCTCACTTGGAACGCACCCTATATCATTCCTTAGAACTAAAAAATTCCACAATTCGTAAGGTCAAAATTTTATCGATGCTAATCAGTCTTCTCAATGATTAGAAACACTC